>QFDW01002171.1:0-13982 GCA_003315895.1 Lactifluus rugatus | reverse complement strand
AGGGTAAATTTTGTGGTGATTGAGCAAGATTTGAGCGAGAAATTCAAGGTGAACGGGTGAGGGGTCAGATCGGGTGAAGGGTCCATGTTAGACCACTCACCACTCACCATGTAGAATGTCTCGAAGATATGAAGCAGCAACTAGATATGATCCTATTTCACACAACTACACTTCGCATTCCGGATTCTGTGAAACCGTATATCACACATGTCAGATTAACGTGATTCTGCTTAAACTTTGCGCTGCCAAAACTACTTAAAAGCACTAGAGCTACCGAGTGCTCAATACAGATAAAACTGAGATTGAGTGAGTCGTGGCTGTGAGTGGAGAACGGGAAACTGAGTTATGAATAACAATGTGTGTATGTGTCAAGTGAAGTGCAAAGAAAACCAAGCGAATCAAAATGATGATTCGCGACAAGACGTGGACTGGGAGGACGAAGGCTTTGCTTGCTGCATTGGGGGAGCAAACATACCGTAGCATTCAGTACTGCAGCTCGACGTCACCCTCCGCCACCAGGTCCATATCGTGGTAGCTGATTTTCTTCCCAGCTGCCGCCCGCGGGTCTTCCTTTGCGTCCGGGGGAGGAGGGGGAGGAGGTCCGCCGGAATCCCCACCACGCGTGTTCCTTCGGCTACTCCCACTCCTGCGCACGCGAACCTCGTCACTCAGCGGTTGATCTATGCTGACAGGAGGCTTGGCTGGCAAACCAGCGGAAGCTGGTATCGTTGTCGGCGACTCCATTAGATATTCCGGTCCCGGCGCATAACCGCTGATACGGTCACTCAGACGGCGTGCAGAGGAGCCATCATCACGGCGCGGTGCGAGGGCTATGTTCGGCATGGGCGGATAGGCGTAAGGGTCCCAGTGTTGAGGGATGCTCATTTGAGGGGGGAAGCCACTTGATGGATACGGAGGAGGATAGAACATGCCTCCATTTGCTCCCCGCATATAGTCCGCTGGTGGCATCGGGGGTGGACCGGGTAGACCGTAGGCTTGAGGTGGGGCCTGCTGGCCCGCGCCTCCTGTTTGAGGTAGATGACTGTATGGTTGAATGTGATGAGGATCGAGGGCGAAGTTGTTGAAATACGAGAGCTGGAGAAAACATGTCAGTGAGAGACCTGATGGATGGCCAATCGTACAAACATCATCTAGCGATTTGACAAGCTCGGGATGCTTATTTGCAATATGCTTCTCCACAAAAGATGTGGCCTTGAACAACTTCTGACAAGTCTTGCAGCGAAACTTGCCTTCATCTTCCTGCTTTATGTATGACTCTGCAGCCTTCGATAATTCCCTGGTAGACTGTTTAACTCGCGGAGGATAGCACGCTTCGAATGGCTCACTCATCATAAGCCTTTCCTCCGTAGGCACGAGGGTCGACAGAGTCCCGATCAAGTAACAAAGCGATTTTAGAGTCCAGCCACTCAATCCACCGATCCTCTACTCTTATACTCAGAATAAGCGACAACCAGATAGTTGAAAAAGCGTACCACTCTTCTTCCACTCGCGTGAATCGTCTTCCTTGGCTGCTATGTCTTTACTACGATCCTCGGGAGATGGTTCTTTCTCTTTGAACTTCAGATCACCATCCTCCTGCATATCACCTTCCTCCTTGACCTTGGTAGAGCTTTCTGTTATCTTGGCCTTATACTCATCATAGGTCGCTTTTGATAACGGTTTCCTCAGATGACGAATGCACTTGCGCTGTAACTCCTCCTGATGATCGGTAGTTACAGCGCAATAGTAGCATGTGTGGAAGGCATGGCGCAGGCCTGCCAGAACCATATCGAGTGATATAGCAGGCTTGCATGTAGACTCAGTGGCTGGCGGCGCACACGAAGAGCACATCGGTCTCACCTTGCAAATTTTCAAATCATCTTCATCAAGACCGTCTTTCGGGATCTCCGCATAGACTTTTTCTATCTGCTGCTCAATTGCAGAAAGAACGCTTTTGCAGGGTTCGGGTTCGTCGCGATCTTCCTCACCCTCAGCCAGTGTCATCATGTCCTCTTGCAGGGGACCTTCCGGAAGGGCAATGACTTCATCACGGGACAAGATACGAATTTTTCGAAGCGCATAATACTCAGCCTCGAGACGGACGAGTAGAGTCCGCGCCCTATCCAAATCCTTCTCTACGATGTCAGGGCGACTCGCCACCTCTGGCGCGTAGCGCACGCGATTTTTGAAAGGCTGCTTGTTGTGGAGGACGTGTAACTTGAAACCATCGATCTAGGGAGGATAAGATAAGAACTACGCAAGAATGGTGGCGCAACGTTGACTCTCGCCTTTCGTTCGCTAAGCTCGGACATGATGACATTTATATCAGCATCTTCATGAAACTTCAGCCAGCCGGCGCGATAAAAGTTGCGTTTCTGAAGGGGGTCTCCCAGAGCAAGGTAGATAAAGCCAGGAATAGTATCGAGGGCCTGTAGCAACCTCATAAGATATTGTCCTGGAAAAGCCACGATAATGGATACGCACGCCAACCGTCTCGAGTTTAATACGTCCAATATCCGGCGGAATGGTGCGAATCATAACCTGGTGACCTTCTGGAGCCACAGAAACCTCTTCACCCCTATCGCGGCTATCTTTCCTTCCGCTCTCAGTGCCTTTACCATTCGCATCAAGTTTGTCACCGTCCTCCTCGACCTCAACAGCGACGTCCTCATCAGCCTTCATCGACTCATCGACCGGTGCCAGGCCATCGTGATCAGGGAAAGCTTCTTGATCGTCCTTTGTCTCTTCCCTTTTTAGAGTTACGGACTGCTTCGCAGGAGAAGATGGCTGATAAAGGTTCCCAGGTTGGTCAAACAAGCCAGCGCCAAGATTCTCTAAGAAAATATTCAATCGGCCCCTCCATCCCTCCTTCCTGACCCGCTTGCGTAGGTACGCGAACTGGGCAGAAGGTTCATACTTCTCAGCAAACCAGGGTGATTTTCGGTGATGATCAAACATTGTTTGCAACTGGAAAAAAAAAGGGGGGGAGGGCGTCAATCACCCTAATTTGGGAAACAAAAGAATCCGTGCACCTGTTGCGCTGCAAATGACTTCTTGTATTTCTCCCACCGCAATTTGATGCCATTTCGAGGCTTTGATCCATCACCAGCTTGCTGCTGGGCAGCTTTGTCAGAGCTATCTTCCTCCGCAGCAGCCTGTGGGTAGTAGTATCTGAACCACTCCGCAAACTGCTTGAGAGATACAGGATAGTCGAGTGTATGTGGATCTGGGGGTGCGCGCCGCGAAGGCGGCTGGTGGTACGAGGGACGCCTTGGCGACTTATATCCGGGCCCCCGGGGATCTAAGGGATGGGAGTTACATCTCATGGTTGTTAAAACCTTTGGATGACATGCTGCCTACCATAATCATCGTACCTTGGTCTTGCATCACGTTCATAAGGCGATGTAGAACGTCGACGCTTGCGAACACCTAAGTTTAGTAGGGTCGACTGATATCCTGAGATGTAATCTACATGCGACGCACCATCGTCTGGACTCCGGCTACGACCACGACGACCGTAATCATACATGGCACGGTCCCGTTCTATCGCATATGCTCTTTCCCTGTCCCACGAATCCCAGTCATTCCGGTAAGGGTCAGGCCCATGATGGTCCGGATATGAAGGCCTCGAGTACGAGCCACG
The DNA here is from genome assembly GCA_003315895.1 of Lactifluus rugatus. Taxonomy (NCBI): domain Eukaryota; kingdom Fungi; phylum Basidiomycota; class Agaricomycetes; order Russulales; family Russulaceae; genus Lactifluus; species Lactifluus rugatus. The sequence goes on along the minus strand of QFDW01002171.1, from coordinate 10,339 downwards.
GTGCGGCGAACGTGAACGCGAACGACGAGAGGGAAGATAAGCAGAGGCAGCCCAAGACATTTTTTAGAAGGCTGGAAGGAATGAAAGCGAAGAAGGAGACGGGGGAAGAAGAGTGTAGATGAGAGACATGAACGCAGATAGAGCGAGCATGATGAAGAACAGACCTCTTAGAAACCGCGAAGACGAAGACAGTGAGTGCGCGAAGGCGTTTTGTTGAACGCTGCCGCGACGCTCAGTGCAAGTTTCGCGATGTAGAAAACAACGGCTCGAAGCAGAATTTCGTGTCGCTCTCCCGTTCAAACTCAGATTGAATCTCAGACATTCCAGCCACCCGCTAGAATATACTCTCTAATACACCTTCTAACCGATCACTGGAGCTCATTGTCCGCGTCCGCTGTCTTTTAACCTTTGACCCCCTCTCGCTTCCCTGGCTGTTGTTGACCTCCTTTCTCTTGAATTCCTTTCCCGCAGCCTGGCTACGCTCCTCGCGTTTGTCAAGCACCCGCGCAAGCTCAACGTTCTTCAAATACTCGCGTTGCTCCGCTCTCGATTGTGAAAGTTCAAGGCGCAATCGGGCTGCGTGCATTGCTGCCTCATGAGCTGAGCATGGATAATCGTTTCAGTACTTTTGCCTGTTGCCCTTTTGACCAGATACTCACCAACTTGCTCCGTCAGCATATGCCACTTGAACTTGGGTAAATACTTCAGTGTCCAAACGTCGTCCCTCCACCGGGTCCCCTTTTTCCCACCGATGGGTTGAGCATTCAATAAACCTGCGACAGATCGAGCGACTTTTTTGTCCTTGAATTCAACCCAGCCTTCGGTATAGTGTGGTTTTTTAGTGGTAGTATATTTGCGACGCAGATAAGCGCGTTTCGCATCTGTAGACGTTTCAATGTTAGCTGTAAGCAAAAATACATATTATCATACCCTCTTTTTGCAAATACACGCGTCCCACCTCCCCATACTGGCTCATAAGGTGCCGCACTTTTGCAGGTTGCATGCCGGGAGGAATACGGGAGATGTAGATTACCCCAGCTTTTTCTTGAGCTGCCTTGAAGATAGCTAGCGCTTCTTGTGTCAACGGTTTAACAACTTTGGGTCCTGCAAAGCCGCCTGCATCCATTCCGTCGCCCAGGCCATCGACGCTTTCTTCCTGTTCCGACGTCGAATTGGTGTCCGCGTTGGATAGGTGTTCCGAATCACTGATGATTTGCTCAGGAATAAGTTTTGATGAGCTCGGGGAAGGGAATTCGTTGCTTAGAGTGACCATGATGGAGAGGAGCAGGACCGGCCCGTCACGTCACGATTTACCTGTAACTCACTTCATTTCCGGGGGGCCGGGTTTTCTATCTCTACACATATCAACACGTCCTAGAGAGTAAGCTTGACGTGAATAATGAATACGTCGCTATTGAGTCTGTCTTCCATCGCCGTTCACCACACGTTGCTAAATATGTTTCATCCAGATCCTTTCAACATTACTTACCCAACCGCCGTCCAGGCCTCCCTTCCTTCCCAATGCTCGCTTGCACGATTTGACAGCTCAGGCCGCTTCGTAGCTGCAGGTCGTAGCGACGGCTCTGCGGCCATTTGGGATCTAGAAACTCGTGCAGCAGTTCGTTGGCTTGAGGGCCACGTCAAAGGCATCACCAGCGTCGAGTGCGTCATGCATAGCCCATCAGAAATTGTGTGAGTATTTATGACTTTTTAAAGCTGGTCGCGTAACTCGCGGTTTGTGTTGACTTCCTCAAAAGACTGGAATGTGATTGTGTGGGACCTGGCCTCGGACATCGATCCACCACAGAGAAAGACGACTATCAGGTTCGATGCACCTGTTAGTTCTGCTTCTTTCCATCCTAGGAACAGGTTAACACTTCAGTTGATGCCCTTCTTTCGAACTAACATCCTTGCAGTCAGATTATACTGGTTTTACTTCACCCTGGTGATGCCTATCTGGTTGACATACGGAAAAAGCACCGAGGACGCGTGGAGCTCGAGGAGGTGCAAGATGATAGTGACGAAGAATTGAGTGCTTCACCAAGGTCTGCTCTCCCACTCATTTTGTTGCCCCTACGCCAGTATCTAGCCTGTCTGCGCCAGGTCAGCCATGACCGTAGCTCAATTTGATCCGACTGGTCGACATATCTTCATCGGCACATCTACTGGGTCTATCCTTGTCTTTAATACGAGGGCAAAGACTGTCAGTCTCACCTTTTTTTTTTTTAACTATCGCGGCTGATATACCGGGTGAGCAGATGGTTGCCCGACATAAAATTTCCGGTGCAGGTGTTATGAAGGGCTTTGACTTTGCCAAGTCTGGCCGGTGAGTTTTCACTTCGAGGATTGGAGCCTGTAGATCACTAACTCCACTGAACAGACGCTTAGTTACGAACTCCTCAGACCGAACACTCCGCCAATTCACTCTACCTATTTATCCGTCCCCGAACGTCGACGGAGAGTACACAGAACAAGAACTAGAGCCCACGCACAGATTCAGCGACCCTATTAACAGAATCGCATGGCACGCGATGTCTTTCAGTCCAGATGGCGAGTGGTTAGCAGGAGGTGCCGCCGACCCCGCATCACATAAGATCTACATCTGGGATATTGCAAATGATGGACAACTTGCAAGCACACTAGATGGAGGTCGGGAACCTCTTATCCATGTCCATGTACGTCAATTTGATTGATATGTATTCGGACGACCTGAAGGTGATTTTACAGTGGCACCCGAGCAAGCCGGCGATCGTGTCAACTACGAATCATGGCAACATTCTCATCTGGCACTGCCCGTCTCCCGAACGCTGGGGTGCATTTGCAGGTGGCTTTGAGGAGGTTGATGAGAATGTGGAGTACGAGGAGCGTGAGGATGAATTCGATATCGTAAATCCTCTTCCAGTCAAGTTTCCTTTGGTTTATGGGCTAACAAGGTTTTTCTGCGCCTCTCAGGAAGACGAGAGTGTATTGGCAGAACGAAAAATGAAGCAGGAAGACGAGGAGGTAGATATACTGGGTGGGAAGGACGCTGGAGAAGAGATTGTCGATCACCCGCGGGTTAACGGAGATGAGGATGATTTTAATTGGGCTGATGACGAACCTGACGAGGACATACGTGGCTGGAGGATGAAGATAGTGATGGAAGACGAATTGGATGTAATATGATAAAAGCCTGTCATTATTCTTACTTGGGTACTAGTACGTAGTATTCGCGACCGAGTTGTTTATCCTTGTTGAAGCACGCGTTGTGCACGTCAGATAGACACTCGCTCGTCTGTTCTTCCTTGTTCTCGGTGTGCATCCTGGATCTCGCGACGTCAAGGCAGTTTCTTGCAGCGACGTATGCCATCAGCCATGCCGGAAACTCACCAGATTTTCAAGGTATCGTTCACTTATCACCGACAATCCCCCTCATCCACTGTCTCATTCGCGTCATACAGGCCACGTACAGTGGAATTCCTGTCTATGAGCTGTGCGTTTGTCAGACAGTCTGAACGCGCGTCTTAGCGGTCTCACTTTTCATGCAGGATGTGTAAAGGCGTCGCAGTCATGCGGCGCCGCTCGGATTCGTGGCTCAACGCCACGCAGATTCTCAAAGTCGCGGGTTTCGACAAACCACAGCGCACCCGCGTCCTTGAACGTGAAGTCCAGAAAGGCGAACACGAGAAAGTTCAGGGCGGCTATGGCAAATATCAGGGTATTGTTAACAAAGACCTACCTATCCCCAGGCCCTCCAGAAGTATTGAAACCTTCCGCAGGCACGTGGATTCCTCTCGAGCGTGGTTTACAGCTCGCAAAACAATACAATTGCGAGCACCTTCTACGCCCTATTATTGAATTTCAGCCAGCTGCGAAGAGCCCCCCGCTCGCTCCGAAACACATGGTAGCGCCCATGGGTGGCCGTCCACCCCGCCGCACGGGCACAGATGGTAGCATTTCCAACGTTCGTACGCGCAAGGCAGGCAACGGAGGCGACGATTCTGATGCTATGGACAATACGATGCGTGGATCTGAAGACGGGTCTATGACACCTTCACCTTCTGGCGCCTCGTCTAGCTCACGTACCCCTTCTCCCATTCGCAGCTCGCCGGAGCCAAATCTTCGTACCTACCGAAGTGCCAACCATGGCCCTGTGCCTCCCTCCCCCGACTCCAGGAGACGTCGCGCACCTCGGCGCACGCAGTCGTCGGTCCACGGAAATGATTCTGACGTGGACCCTCCACCGGACGTAAATGGTATAGTTGACGACAGGTCCTATGGCGATCAAATACTGGAGTACTTTATCTCCGACTCGAATCAAATACCACCAATCCTTATCAATCCGCCTCCCGACTTGGACCCAAACAGGGCCATTGACGACGAGGGACACACTGCGCTGCACTGGGCATGCGCAATGGGCCGCATCCGGATCGTCAAGTATCTTCTCTCCGCTGGTGCAGATGTGTTCAAAGTGAACAAATCTGGGCAGACCGCACTTATGCGTAGCGTCATGTTCGCCAATAACTATGACGTGCGGAAATTCCCAGAGCTGTACGAGTTGCTACACCGTTCGACGCTCAACATCGATAATTACAATCGGACCGTGTTCCATCACATCGTCGACGTTGCCATGTCAAAGGGCAAGACACATGCCGCCCGATATTACATGGAGACAGTCCTGAACCGGTTATCAGACTATCCACGCGAGCTCGCAGATATCATCAACTTCCAGGACGAGGACGGAGAGACAGCACTGACGATGGCTGCGCGGTGCCGTAGCAAACGCCTGGTGAAGCTTCTCATCGACCATGGTGCCGATCCAAAAATTATAAACGGCGACGGGAAGACCACAGAGGACTACATTCTCGAGGACGAACGCTTCCGTTCGTCGCCAGTAATGCCATCACGTGCGCTTGCAATGTCATTCCGCAATGCGCAGGCTGCCTATCCGCCGGCGCCAGTGTCAGCTACAATGAGCTATGCCTTTGCGCCGGCGAATGGTGACCGTATGCCCCTGCATCACTCCGCCGCTGCGCAGACGGCGAGCACGCGTGCGATTACGGATATGGCGAGCATGCTTGATAGTTTAGGGGCGTCCTTTGACCAAGAGCTGCGTGACAAAGAGCGGGATCTCAATCAAGCCCATGCGCTGCTCAGTAACATCCAGGCCGAGATTCTCGAGTCTCAACGGGCTGTGGCGCAGCTCAAAGTGCAGTGCCAAGGCCTCGAAGATGGGCATGCAAAATTGGAGGGGATGGAGGCCGAACTCAGCGCGAAGATGGGCAAACGTTATCGTCTCGGATGGGAGAAGTGGGTCAAAAATGAGGAGGAGCGCGAAAAGGCGGTGCGAGATGCCGCAGGAGGGGGGCTTGCGCCTTTGCCTTTGCTTTCCCTTTACACAACCGAGGAGCCTACACCCGAAGGTGAACTCGACGCTGGCGCGGGGACGAAGCGCAAGGTGGACCCGGTAGAGGATGTGTCTGACCTAACCGCGTTGCATGCGGATATTCCGACGGACCCCGAATCCCTGAGGGTCGCGTGCGAGGCGTTACGGGAGGAGCTTGCGCAACATCGGAGACGCCGGAAGGAGATGTTTGATGAGTTTGTGCGCTTCCAAGCCGAAGCGGGTACTGGCGGGCGCATGGCAGAATACCGTCGGTTGATCGCTGCGGGCTGCGGGGGCATACCAATATCGGAGGTGGATGGGGTCGTGAGCATGCTTCTAGAGGTGAGGACGCTTCATCTTCCACTGCATTTTCTATTCGTGGAGATATCTGAGATTTTGTGCTCTTCCTACAGTCTCTCGAATCTGAAGAACCGAGTTCCTCATCCGTGGCCTGGAGTAGTACGACACAACCGTCGCGGCCAGTGCCAGCGGGATAGTACGAAATTGAAACGATATCTCATGTCTACCATTGTTGCGCCCTAAATATCCTTTCTCTCGTGTTGTACTTGGTTTTGTAACCAGTGTATCCATCTCCTAGCTAGATATTATATTTGGAGACTCTGCTTAGTCAGCAAATTTCTGCCAAAACGCGGTCATTGCCAACTTTGCAAGTGTCATGCCTCTCACCGTGGCACAGATTCGCGGTGCGATTACGAGCAGCCCATGGACGAAAGACTTTCGTCACTTGGAACCCTTTCCGCTCAGACACCTGCAGCGGCATTCCTTCAAGGACATTCTTGTCAAGGCCGTCAAACCTAAGGACCGTATCAAGTACTGGAATATTGTGCCGGGAGACCGGGTGAAGGTTCTTGGAGAACAAGACGGCAAGATACTCGAAGTGGCGAAAATAAACAAGCTTTCGAACCGCGTATATCTCAAGGGGGCTACAGCGAAAGTGTGTGGCATACCCGTCTTCCGCCTTGCTCTTGAATTGACCTGAGGCCTCCTTTGCATAACCAAAGGCCGGAAATGAAGGCGGTTTAAAAAATGTGCATTATTCACGATGCCAGCTATTCATCGGAGACTTTGAGTTCCCTCCCAGAGGCAAGGCTACAGAGCCACGAACGCTTCCGTACGTCCGACTTCGTTGCTTTTTTGGTCCATTTCTATTGCCTCATTGTCTTCCCAGGGTCTTTGCTACGCGTATTGGTACTTCAAAACCCTACTGGCAGCCTATGGGTGCCCGCTACGAATGGGACCGCTTTGCAGCAGGAACGACACCCAGACTACCCGATGCTGCTAATACCCCCGGCCGTGTTAAAATTCCCTGGCCGAAGCGACCAGAACGTCCAAAATATGAACGTATGTCATTTCTTTTTGCTTTGTTATGCGCATCGCATGATGCTGAAGTTACTTGAAGCTACAATGTACACTGCAAAGGCGGAAGATGTGATGGCGATTACTTACAAACCATTTGCGCTTCCACCCGACGCGACGAGCGCGTCCGCCTCGGCATCCAAAGTGGACTCGGAGAATGACTACATTCAGTCAGTGCTTGTCCCCCAGAAACGTGCCTATGATGCGGCTGCTCCGATAGAACTTCACCTGCAAAAGGAGCTCTCAAATCCGCACAGCCGGGCGAAGAAGCAGGCGCGCTGGCAGGCAGCGCTTGCGCGACGGCGCGAGTTGCTCACCCAATACGTGCGGAACGAGCTGAAGGATCTCAAGGGTCGAACGCGGCGCGAGGCGCGGGCCGAGGCGGTGTGGAAGTGGCGTGAGCGGCTGAGAGCGGACGCTCAGGAGGAGAAGAAGAGGCGGTGGATACATCGGGGTGGTGAGGCAGCGCTGCTGAGGCGGAGAGCGCGTCAGGCGAGGAAGGAGGGTAAACGAGATGAACGCCTGCGTAATTTGGTGCTCAAGGAGGCACCCAACCAGATTCTACCTGGTTAAGTAACGTAGCACGCGGAACTAATGTCCGACTCCTTTTCTGGATCTCGTTCATCCATACCTCTCGCTACACCGGCTATGCCAGGGCGACGCCATTCTTCTTCCCTCTCTGCCATAAATACCTCCTACCATCCTCTTCCTCAGTCTCCTGATATCCCACAAGATATTAACGTCCCTTCGGCTATCGAAGAGACCGGAGAAGATGTCGAAGACTCTATGGTCGATGAACCTGTGCCTTCGGACAATGCACCAGTGGACAGCCGCATAGAGTGGGTTCATTTCATGCTCGGTTCTGCAGTCCTGCTGCCTTGGAATGGTGCGTCGAGGGCATTGCATAGCCCGTCGTATAAAGCCTAACCTACCAGGTACTGTAGTCATGATCACCGCAGAACCGTATTTCCTCTCACAATTACGACATTCCTCTATCCGAAGTACCTTTGCATCGTATCTCGCAACTACTTTCACCCTTTCCAATTTTACTTTCCTCGCTCATGCTACAGTGACATCAAAGAAGGTACCTCCACTGTCTCCTCTCCTGTTTTATGAGTCCTTTGATGCTCAATGAATAAGTGAAGGTCCCTGGCGCCCAACGGACACGATGGTCTATGCTCTGCCTTGCTTCACTCACATCTCTCCTCACACTTGTCACTTTTTCCCGCCTCCCCGAGAATGTTTTCGCTACGTTCACTATCATCACAGGGATTGTGCTAGCTGCCGCCGGCTCCTATCTTCAAATGTCCGTAATTGCCGTAGCCTCTCTCTTCGGCCCAACGGTCATTCAATCTATGCAGTCCGGACAGGCAGTCATCGCAGTCATCCTCTCCGCCGTACAGCTCATCAGTGCGACCACCTCATTGCGCACCTCCGAAGTCGGTCCCGCGGACGGGGTTGCTGAGACAAAATCTGCAAGGTTGTTTTTCGGGATCGCTACAACATTTTTGATCGTGTGCGTAGCTGCGAATGCCTGGATGACACGGTTGCCTTCGTATCGTGCCGTGGTGCCAAATAATGTGCCATGGGTGCGACGACAGCCGTCCGTCTCAGAAAGTCTTGGTTCTCCTGTTCTCGGCCGTCGCAGTGCCAGTATACAGGATTCCAAGGCAATGTGGGACAATATCTTCAGTGTCGCCCGCAGGAACATCATATATGAGCTCGCAGTTGCTTATGTCTTCGTAATCACCATCGTAAGTCGCTGAGCTCGCTCATTAGATTACCCGACGTTACATGACATTCCGATGCAGTCTGTCTTTCCCGCCATCACAATATCGATCGTACCCACAAATCCCGCAACACACCCACTCCTTTTCAGTTCACTCCACTTCCTTGTCTTTAATGTTGGCGACTGGACTGGGCGATACCTTTGTAGTTTTCCGCGGCTCCTTATCTGGTCTGCGAGACGCCTCCTTGGTCTCTCACTCGCACGATCACTCTTTATTCCCCTCTTCCTGGCATGTAACATCCAGCGCGACTCTTCATCACCGTCAACACCACCTGTTATCAGTTCGGACGTAGCATTCATGGTGTTACTCTTCGTCTTCGGGCTCACCAACGGCTACGTATCGAGCATGTGCCTGATGAGTGCGCCATCACTCGAACACAATCCCCAGCTTAAGGGCCGCAAAGAAGATGTAGACATTGCAGCGCCTATTGCAAGTTTCTGTCTCGTTGGTGGGCTGGCAGTTGGGAGTATCTTGAGCTTCATCGTGCGTGCAATTGTATGCGCATGCAATCCGTTCCTATTAGAATCGTAGAGACGTCTTGGAATCCATCTATCAACTCATTCACATGCCATAAACTTGCCACAGCTTGCATAGGTTTTTTTAGTGTATTTTGAGTGATTATAATCGAGCAATCGTACATACATGTTCTGAACAGTGCCCATCAGCCTATTACCGTAACGATCCCTGGGGAGTGCCGGGTAATCTAGGTGCGAGTTCCTGCGCCTGCTTGGTATTCCTTCGCCGCCTATGCTCTGCCTGGCGCATAGCATAGAAGTCACGATGTAGGCTATACCGTTTATGGGTCGGGGTCGCAGAGCCAGTGACTGACGGCGAGGATGGCGCCCCAGGAACGATGGATGGCGAAGGTGCCTTGACACTATTATCCTTGCTTTCCTCTTTCTTACTCTCACCTACCGCCCCACTCCCACCACTGCCCGTGCTGGTCTCGTTAGCCGTGGCCTTGGCCTTGTCCTTCTTCCGCGCTTCTTTAGCCTCCCATTCCGCCTTGATGCGCGCGATCTCCTCCGGGCTCACCGCCCCCTTTGACGCGTTCGGGTCTACGATCTCTGTGGCGAAGCCGGGATCTGTGAGGTGAGCCTCGCACGTGTAGATAAAGTCGATCGCGTTGGTGGTGGCGAGGCAGATGGTGCTCGGCTTTGAGCAGACGTAGCATGCACGTGGCGTTGCAGTGACCTTTTTTTTTTTTTAATTTTGGTTTGGTTTGTTTCGGTTCAGTGGGATGGTGTTTGGAACACTTACGCGTTTGTAGTAGACGTTCTGAAATGACATTGATGGAAGCATGGATTATCGGTCCGATGACCAAAGTCCCTTCGAAGAAGTTCGAATTCCCACACCCACACTCATCGTGCGTGCACCATGTCCGAGACTGCGGGTAAGGTCATCAAATGTAAAGCTGCTGTATGCTGGGGTGCAGGCGAATCGCTCAAGGTTGAGGATATTGAAGTGGAGCCCCCTCGCGCACACGAGGTCAGAATCCAAATCCTTTACACAGGCAAGCCTTAACCAGCTTAACCATTTGTTATAATCTCCTTGATTCCTTGCATCCTACAAGGAATTTGCCACACCGATGAGTACACTCGTAGTGGTGCAGACCCTGAGGTGCGTAGTGCATTTTTTCAGTCACGCAATGCAAGGCCTAAATGGCGTGGTGTCTCTGATTGTAGGGCGCATTCCCAGTTATTCTTGGGCACGAAGGTGGAGGAATCGTACGCATCTATCTTCCTCCTGAATCTGTTATGATGAGCCGATCACCACCACGATAGGTTGAGTCTGTGGGTGAGGGCGT
>QFDW01002156.1:0-17184 GCA_003315895.1 Lactifluus rugatus | reverse complement strand
TTCTTCTAAAGGCAAGTCCAACGCGCCATCCAGCCATGGGTGCGCACGAAGTTCATGAATGTCCGCACGGCGCTCTGGATCCGGGTCTAGGCAGCGCAACATGAGCTGAAATGCAAATCTGGACACGTAGGCAGGGTTGGCAAGCAACACGCGGCCCGCGACTGCATCGCGTTCAGTTGGAAACGGGGAGGCCCCAGTGAGTAGATAAGAAAGTAGAACACCGAGCGTCCATATTTCTGCCGGCGGTGCGCGGTACGGTTTCTTCTGCAGAACTTCAGATGCAGCATAGGCAGTTGTGCCAAAGAAGAGGGTGTACATCGGACGCGGCTCTGCGGGGTCCACGACGACAGCGCTGCCAAAGTCGATGAGTTTCACCTGTGGGAAGATTCACATCAAAGTCAGGGGCAAGTCACAAGGGGAGAACGCGTAAGAACGCACGTTTAGGTAGCTATCCACAAGGATATTTTCATCCTTAATGTCGCAGTGCGTGACGCCCTGGCTGTTGAGGTAATGGACGGCTTCGACGACTTGCGCGAATACGAAGCGTGCTTGATTCTCTAAGAGGCGTTTGTCCTTCGATTGTTCAATGCATTCAAAAAGGTCATGGGAAGGACGACGTAAGAAGCGGGGTTGTGGTGGTCGAGGATTTGATGAACATGATCCGGCAGAGCCTAGAACGGGGTCCTTGAGTGACGTGAATTGCTGTATTGCGCCCTCAGCTTCCCGTGAGAGATCGCCTGCGCCAGTGGATAGCTGAGGAGGGGTGTCGGGGATGTAAACGTCAGAGTCAGCGGAAGGCGAGGGAGTCAGCGCCGGCGTTGACAGATGGGACGAGGCCTTTCCAGGCGCTGCAAGTTGCTCGGGTGCAAGTGGATCTTGGGTCTGCAGCACCCACGGGGTACCATGAAGTTCCTGAACCTATAGATAGAATAGCACCCTTCAGCTGTGTGGTCTCCAGCACATGGCGTCATTATGTGACTGCTCACCAAGTAAAAGTATAGTTCGTCCTCAAAGAGGTCTATGCATTTAACTATGTTTGGGTGGTCCAGGAGGCCAAGTAGTAAAGCTTCCGTGGGAACACGGCGTGAGGATTTGTCTTTCATCCACGCGTGTTCAGGAACTTTGGCTTTTATAATGAACTTGACAGCAACTTCACGTAGTTCCAGCCGGTGCAAAGCCGTCAAAACGAAACCATAACCGCCAGCGCCGAGTTCGTCGCCGAGTTTGTACCATCGCACAAACTCGGAATTAAGATGATGCCCACGCGGGAAACGGCGCGAATATGCGGAAGCTTTCGTGGTGACGCGATACTCTGAGCGTGACGAGTGCGAGGAACGTGGACGAGAGGAGGTCTGAGAAGGGGAGGGAGTGCAGGGCTCGGGCGGAAAGGGTATAGAGGGGAGTTCCTCGTGGGGAGCAGGTGTAGATTCACATGATGACACTAGGGAAAGGTGTGAATTCTGCGAACTAAGATCCGATTGGTACGCGCTGGTGAGCGAATCTAATTGAAGAGCATTATGGGAGAGGTCGGACTGTGGTTGTAGGGATGAAAGCTGAGCGGAGAATTCAAACCGGGAGTTATGTTCAGAAGGGAAAAAAGGAGAGATTGGACGCGGAACATGAGATGAATGAAGATGCTTTGGTTGGGAAAAGTCGAAAAAGTCGGTGGATTCGTTGGAAGAAGAGGAGGAGAGGGGGAAGGGACGATCTGAATGAGAGGCGATGGTAGTGGTGGAATCGGGTAGTTGAAGGGGGGTACGAAGGTGGTCACCGTCGTCCGAGGAACAATCGCTAGCATCCATGGGGGGTAAAGTTGGGGAGTGGGTGAGGGGTGGTGTGTTGACGGAGGGATAGATAGGGGAGAGTAGAGACATGTTGGTGGATTGTTTGGATTCAAGTGAACCTGAAGGTGAAGTGACATGGACATGGATTGGTATTTAAACAATGTGTGGCGACGGTAAACCCACTCTGATTCGCTTGTTCCACGAGTGAAGACACGCAACGGCCAGTTGTACCCGATTTAGCAGTCCCCTACCATCGCTTTCCGATCGCGAAATGCCTTCAAATCTGGGTTCCGAGCCAAAGCCATGTTCGCTTCGCAACACGAACGCAATCTAGCTGTGCCCTACGTCAAGTCCCCAGATAGAAAGTTCTCTCTCTCTCCGAGTAACATCCGGCAGTGTCATGAGTTTTTGAACGTTTTTGACACCCGTCACGGCGGAGGGAGGGAGTCAGCCAGCCGTATTTGCACTGTCACCCCGCGCGGGACACACCCTCAGCCCAAGGCGGCGAGGGCTGGGGCTGGGGCTGCAGGGGGCGGAAGCCAAAAGCAGACGTCATTGATCCTTGAGCCGATAGAGTAACTCCGGCATCGTCATGCAGCCATGCCACATGCATCATGATTGGCAAAGCCTGAATCCGTGAGAATTCACACTCGGGAATTACCGCCCGATTGCCCGAGCCAATTGCATAAGCGCCGCGATCCATACTTGTACGTCCACTCATCATGTCTCTCAGCCCTTTTAGGACTGCACTGGCAGGCATGGACAATTCTCGCTTGCTACAACATGTATCGCTCATTTCTCTCCATTCATATAACAGTTACTGGCGCTGCTCGGCGGAGCGTACTGCCTTCGCTTCCAGCTACAGGTTGTTCTGGTGCGTGTTGCGCAGCTCTGGACACGACCTCTTTGACCTCGCATAGCTCTCCGCTCTTTACATTCTTCACCACCTGCATTTTCTCCGTCACCTTCGGATCCTATTCCAACATCCAGTACATCTGCTAGTAATCCGATCACTCTTATTGCAAAGCAGGGATCGAACCAGTTGAGTTTAGAGCAACCTCGTAATAGAGCTGGTGCGGCATATTATCGACCGACTTTTCGTGATTCGTATGCTCATCCAATCGACTAGAGTATGTGCTATCCACATTAGACAAGGTGGTCAATTGGGCTCGTCAGGGTTCAATGTGGCCAATGACTTTCGGTGCGTGGCCAACTCGTCGCGGCTGCACCACGGGTTTCATCCTGTTTTTGTGCTATAGGGCTGGCTTGCTGTGCTGTGGAGATGATGCATATGGCTGCCGCACGTTATGATCAGGACCGCCTTGGTGTCGTTTTCCGAGCCAGCCCCCGTCAGTCAGACATCATGATCGTGGCGGGTACCCTTACAAACAAAATGGCACCCGCACTTCGGAAAGTGTATGACCAAATGCCAGAGCCTCGTAGGTTCGCATCGCTTGGTCCAACGCATGTGATTGACGTGCCACATGATAATAGGTTGGGTCATCTCCATGGGATCCTGTGCGAATGGAGGCGGCTACTACCACTATTCCTACTCTGTCGTGCGGGGCTGTGACCGTGAGCGGATCATGAAAAAACTTTTGGCGGGTTGATCGTGACTGATGTGCACAAACAGGGATTGTGCCCGTCGATATATATGTTCCCGGTTGCCCACCCACTGCTGAAGCGCTTCTATATGGGATGCTTCAACTTCAACGAAAAATAAGACGTAGCAGAAAGAACGTTATATGGTGAGCAACCGTTGATCGGATTTGGTTACAAGGCGCTTATACATGCGCCGCAAATTTCAGGTACCGCAAGTGAACTTTAAGCGGGTGGGGGTCAGATCTGGGGGTTTTTTTTTCTTAATTATTCCCTATGTAGACACCTCATAGGCTTGTCAACATGAGAGTTTTTTCATTGTTTATTATTTCTAGATCTAGAGTCAAAGGAGAGAGAGCGAATGATTACGTTAATTGCTATTCCTGAAGAGGAGACGAAGATCGAATCCGATGAGTGCCCCGCCCTGGAACCTGTTTTATGTGATCCCTGACCGTTTCCGTCACTCTCACTCTCCCCTTTCCTTCCTTTTCTCTTCCCTACGCAACCCATTCAACGTCGGCACTTTCCTCTCTTTCAACCTTTTCACATTTCGAGGTGCCTGTTCCTTGAGGCCAACTTACTCAATCCCGCCGTTTTAGAACATGGCTACCGATATTCTCACGACAACCAGCGTAACTGCAGCCGCAGCTGCAGCTGCACACAGACATTTTGCTCGCGGTCTCGCTATTTCTGACCTCGACCTTCGTGACGACCGTTACCCTCTCATTTCCTCACCCCATCACGTACCCCAGCCCATTCTGCAAGTCCCTCCTTCTGTCAACGTCATTTCACCGAATACTTCGTTCTACCCAAATGCCATGTACCAAGTCGTTCGTGGCCCATCTCTGCCTTCATCCGACTTGCCATCCCACAGCATAAATGCGAGCCCCGCTTCCCTTAGTTTAGCATCGCCTCAACCGGAGAATTCCCTAGTTCAAGATGAACGCCATCCTGTAAACCATTCTGACAGCCCATCCTCCCCTCTTGATACAGGTTCTCCAAATTCATATCCTGTCGATCATGTACAACCTACCAACACCCCTCTCAGCAAGAACGAGATTAACACGCAGCTTCTTGGTCCATCACAAATTTCACAAGCCTCCAGCGGTGATGCGAGCAAGCCTCCACCGACTGGTGATGTCCATGTTTCATCCCGACCACCACATCCTCTACCACTTATCCCACCGCGGCAGACATCTCCCCAACTTCCTCAGTCACCTGAACCGTACACACCCTCTCCTCGTTCAGGTGTTGCACTGAGTCAAGGTCAGGCCATACCACTCCCAAGCCCCCTGTCCCAGAGCATGCGGATGTCTACCATGGCTCAATACAACCCCGTCATGGCCGGCCCAGTCCCCGTCTCTCCTATTTCGCGTGTACAGGCCCAACAGCCCACCTACATTTCCCCGGCACCAGCCCCAAATCCCATCAATCCCATCTTCACTACTCAGCCGCTACTCTCCGAGGAGATCTGCGTAGAGTGTGCAATGCGCGATCAGGATATGGCTGACGTGGACGTCACGTCACCAGGTATCTGGGCGCGGGAGAGCGACATCCATTTTGAGGACTTGCTTAGACGCGAGCTCGAAGAGGAAGCAATGGGCGTACATTCTCAGGAACCCCAGCGGCCCAGGGCCCGTGGCGGGCGGCTGACAGAACCGAACCTGAAGCTTTGGCTTAGCTTGGTGCGCTTGTTCTTCTCATCCCCATGACCCGGATGCCGCAACTCTGACTGAATATCTTCACCATAGAATCCGAAAGAACCTGCTTCGAAAGGGGCGGCATTAGAGAAGTATGTCAAGATACAACGGACCTTGGTCGAGGCAGAAGCGTTGGCACATGCTCATGCGTTACAAGAGTCTCGGCAGCTCGAAGATAGGATGCGGGATACTTACGCGCAGCTACGTCGTTCTGCATACGAACTCGGCATGGCCACCTCGTCAGATGACCGTGGTGTACGGATTAAGACTCATCGCTCCTTGATACTACCTCTCCCAAACCAGACGAGCGGCCACAACCGTGAAATTACGGTATTGGAGAACGGCATGATTGTCGAACATGTAGATGTCCGCAAGGAAGAGCGGGAAGAGCGGCAACAACGGCGCCGTGAGGAAAAACGTGCACGTGCGCGTAAATCATCTCGTGGTTCGGCGATCGAGGTGGCTTCGATGATTTCCACAACGAGCCCTTTTCCACATACGGACAGTGGTTTTCCTCTTCTCGGATCCCGTTCCTCGACCTCGCGTCCTCTGAGTGTCTTGACTTCCCCAATGGAGTCTTTCCCCCGAGGTACCCAATCCAACGCATCTCTTGAAGCCCTCAGCATGGTTTCTGCCGGCGCATCCCCGAACCGGCGCACCCGCTTTTTCGGCGCGCCGAACCTGTCCACAGGCTTCCGGAGCTCGGACAGCTTGGCCCCTTCTGGATTCAGCGGAAGTATGGTGGACATGCAGTACGCTCTCTTATCATCGTTTCCGTTGCCCTTCTCGCTAAGTCCTTTCCCTTTCCTTTCAGCATTGCTTTGCAACATGGCGGCGAACGGCTGACCCATTCTCTGGTTGAATCGAGCGATAAATATCAGACTATGAACAGCTGGCGAGATAGCTCCGCTCTCCTTTCTCAACCTGAAGTTGAGCACAAGCCTGGTGGAAAGCCAAAGAAGAGGAAGGGTCTAGCGAAATTATGGCAGCTGGTCACGGGAACGCCGAAGAATGCTGCTGGACCCGCTCCTCCAGACGCTTCTCAAACACGTTCGCTCGACCGCCTGCATGATGATGACGATCCTCTCACACCACCGCCGCCACTGTCTTATCTGGTCAGCCGTGGCACTGGCGATAGTGCAGGTTCTGCCCTTCGACACGTCTCTACACCTTCCCTTCCATCAACCAGTTCTCCTAATTTCCCACTCTCCTCTACGGGCATGTCTCCACCTACCGCACCATCCAGCCTACTTCCATCTCCGACTTCATCTCGGCCAGTTGGGGCCCTCCCGGAGTTTTCTGAGAGTCGTAAAGCGCCACTGGTCGATGGCGACAGTGAACAATTGTCGCCTGTACCACAAGAAGAGCAATTACAAGCCTTGGCGTCTCAACGCGGTATGTACCCAACAACGTCGGAACCCGATCTGCGTCGTCAACTGTCTCGACTTCTGGGCAACCCAGTACCTCCAGTCCCACGGATCCAGACATCAGTATCCCCCACGATTCCTTCACCATCAACCGGGTGGCGGGACAAGGTGCTCCCACCATTGCCTGGCGAATTGCAACCCCGCACCCCAATCCATGCGCAGGCGGAAGCCCGACCTCGTACATTATTTTCCTACGACATGCGTGAAGTTAACGGAGGGCAGGTGCTCACCGCACCTCAGGCGCCATTTGCTAGCTCGGAAAGGAGGCGACAGTCCTTCAACGGACTCAGCAACCCACCTTCGGGCCTTGTCGTGCAGACGATTCCCACCCGGCGTCCTGGTTTCGACTCGGAAAAATACGGCGAGTTCGGGGCTTCGCGCAGTGCGCTCGTGTCGTCATCTTTTCCAATGCAGCGGCCTCCAAAGCGCAAGAGCAGATTTGGCTTTGCATCATGGCTCGGGCGGAAGTCTTCTACCCCAGTACCAGACTCGGAACCTGTCGAATTCCCGTTAGGAAGGTCGTCAGTGTCGGAGGCTAGGGATGAAGCGGAGATAGGAATGCACTACGGGAACTTGATGGCAAA
Source organism: Lactifluus rugatus (assembly GCA_003315895.1). Taxonomy (NCBI): domain Eukaryota; kingdom Fungi; phylum Basidiomycota; class Agaricomycetes; order Russulales; family Russulaceae; genus Lactifluus; species Lactifluus rugatus. The sequence continues at coordinate 10,090 of QFDW01002156.1, read as the reverse complement.
TGCAGAAGCGGGACAAGGCCATGTATTCCCCCGGATGTCGATGTCCCTTGCAACACGCAAAAACATTGAGGCGCTCGTAGATCAAAGCCCAGATTTTGTTGCGTACCGCTACCCGTCCGGCGACCAGAACCAAGTCCTGCTTCGATAGTCGGAGAATTGACGCCATTCAGCACTTCCTTGAATTTGTGTCACGCACTAGCTTGGCCAACTCTGCTTCGTGCCTTTATTACTGGCTTCTAGTGTCGCGGCTACATTGGACTCCTCAGTTTTCTCACTCAATTGCCCTCCTCCCCCTTGTTCGCTGTCTTTTACCTGTCCGCCGCTTTGCTCGTTTGGTTCTCACGCATCATTGCTTGTCTACATCTTCACGGACACTGCCTCTGAACTACTCCCACACTCCCTCACTCTTGTTTTTATCAATCCCTGTCCATACTTCAGAAAATATATGTATGCCTCGATACTGCATAATCAAAGAGATCATCCTATGCGTCAGCGTGTGATTCTCTCGTAAATGATATCGGGGTCATGTGACTGAAAGCTTAGAGCGTCAATCTCGTCTCGCCTTGAGTAACATCTCGTACCAGGTATTCGTCTTCGAGATATTTCACGTGTTTTGTCCATCTGATCACTTGCATTGTGATTGTTGGAACTGATACTACGTAAGGCAAAAACAAGGAACAGTTCAGTCATGGTGAGCTCCCTGACTGTTGGCTGTATGCGCATATATTTAGTATGACCTTGGACATTCCCTCAACAGGCACCTCGCGGCCTTTCAGCAGAAGAGAAAAGAGTTAAATTGCTGGAGATATTTCATGAGACGGTCAGTGTGGCTCCATGACGCCTTTGCTTCCTGCCTGACACACCGCAGAAAGATTTCTTTCAGGCGAGCTTTAACTCCTTTGGGCTAGTCACGCGACCAGACGATTGTTGCGTTGCCAGCTGAAGGAACTAGAGAAGCTTGGCCCCAAGATGAAAGGAATTGGTGATTATCCAGAACTTTTGCCTCATGGATATCTATCCTTTCTTTTTTTCAACCGCACGTTCGCTGCTGAGCGCGATGCTAGTCTCACAGTCTGTCAAGGAGGTCTTGCAGTCGCTCGTCGATGACAACTTCGTCCAGTCAGACAAAATTGGCTCCTCGAACTGTACGTCGAGTCCACCACGCCCCCCCCGTCTTGCTCGGACTATATGGTCACTTTTTTATAACGCGCATGTATTGGCACAATGTCGCAGTCTTCTGGAACTTCCCGTCCCAGAGGGGCACGATCGTGAGTCTCCCCCATCTAGGATTTTACAACAACTCCTGACCCTTCCGTGGCCTCACCGATGGTGCTATATGTAACAGATGCAAAACCGCCTTGACGCCGCGCAAGAGGCGCGAGATGCGAGCGAGAAACAGTTAGGAGAGCTGCAAACGGCCATCGCGGCAGAGCGCGCGTCCCGTCCAGAGAGTGTGAATTTAGCATTTCCCTCCCTCATGCAATACCTTTTTGTTCTTTTCCGTTTGCGTCTCTTCTCACGCCTTCGCTCTCTTCTCATCGATTCAGGATCAACGTGCTACGGCACTAGCTCGACTCGCCACGGCAACGAAAACGCTAGCTACGCTCCAGGCGGAACTCGAAGCGTACGGCGCATGCGATCCCATCAAGATTGAGGAGAAACGTAGAGCCATAATACTTGCCCGAGAAGCAGCGGCACGTCACACAGGTCAAGCATTCTCTCGCCCACCCTTCTTTCCTCTTAAAAATAATTGCTACGGCATTTTCACACGGGAAGCTGACTGATTGGTCTATCGAATGCAGACAATTATACAATTCTCATGACATACTTCACTCGACAACATAATGTCGACGCGCAAGACATTCGTACTTATCTTGGAGTTGGGGCTGACTATGAAGAGCTGTATTGAGGGAAACAATCGAACACATGTTTGCGTGAGGAGTCGATATGAAGAGTACTACGCCTGTTCCTTGTGCAAGCCCACCCGCCTTGCACAAGTCCAGAGTAATACAAAAATAAACATACGACATCTGTCCGCTATGCGATTTCGCGGTCGTCCTCGTTCGGATTCAGGCTGCCACCTCCGCTCGCGTCCGTATCGCACAGCTCCATTGTTGAACCGAACGTGAAACGAGCCTTGATACTTTGTGGTTCCGTTTTTTCTAATGCAGTCTGGTTAGTCGATAAATGCGTCCGTCCAGGGGCGAAGCTCATGTGTTCTATCCGGGAATGTTGACCCCTGCTGACTTCCACGACGGAGCCGGACGAATAGAATGATGAATTGTTGAGCGAGCGGGTTTCTGTTCAGGGACCACAAACAAGGCAGCCCTTACTACCACAGTAGTCACGTAAACCACTAAACATCTCAGAAATGGGGGAAAGACAGATGAGACGAAAGTGGGATATAGAGACTAGGAAATGCAGAAGATGTACAGAATTTGGCGACGATTGGCACCATCGGAATCACCCTGCTCAGCTCAGCACAGAGAACCCATGCTCTCCAGACAACTGAACGACACCGTCGGTGAGGATGTACTGATCGACATAGGCATAAGGTCAGCGAGAGAGTTGCTCAGTGTGATGAGGAGAGTGCATACTGACGTCGATAAGGAGAACAGCGCTAAACATTGGCAACCAATTTGTTGGATTGTGCATATGGTCGACAGCACGCCGAACATGAACCATTTCTCTAAAGATTCTGCAATGAAACAGGACGAATGGACTTGAAGCTAAATCACGGAAAGCCCTTTTTGCCAAGAAATGTACCTGAGAGCTCGACGAGGGATCCTTACACCATGATATATGTTGAGATGGGGATGAGATACAGGTATACCCCTGTGGTGTATATATGGCAATGTGAGCAGCTGGTTCAACCAGTATGGCAAAGGTGACAATACTGACCGTAGGCGATGATTCGGCGTATCACGCCTATGACCCTGGACCAATTCGCGTTGGTTGAATGATACCACTACGACTAGTGCAGACAACAGAAAGAGAGGCTTTCATAGTGAGTGCATCAGCATTTTCACATTTTTCTTGTTGGACCTTGTACAAGCTTGTACAAGCTCATACAAGACAAAAAAGGTGACAAGTTGCAGGCTTGACCAGACAGGTCCAATTTTTGACAAGTTTTGATGTTTTTTTCAAGGTTGACAAGTGCACAAGCTGCTAGTTGTGAAAAGTCACAAAAAGTTCACAAGAAATTTGGGAATTTGCTGATGGCCTTATAGACCCCCTAGTAATACATAGTTGATCCACCAAGTCTATGCATTATGCATTATCATTGTATTTACAGTGGGAATGACAACAGGAGATGCAAAATGCTATGCATTATCAAATTTATGCATTATCATGTTATGCATTTGAGCAAGTGTACTGTATTAGCAATTGTTTAAATGTGCCCAATAAGAAATTAGCAACAAGTTAGCACTAATCATCCGAGACCACTAGTGATGCCAATTTAGTGTTAATTAGAGGGGGGGATAATTAAAATCGAAAATGGGCGCTTACCCGCTAATTGTTGCTAATCGGTCTACCTCAAAAGACCCGGCTGAAACCGGGGGTGCAGACGAGGATAGCGCAACCGGGCGCCCTAATCAGCACTAACTAGGCCAAATTAGCAAGTGAGGTTTTTCCTGATGCCATCGAGAGGATCAGCCGCGGGTGTCAACAACAAGTAGACTTCTGTCTGATTTATGCTGTCCTCTACGTAGCTACGACGCTGACATATTATCAGGTACATAACACACCGCATAACACCCCATCAACATTCACAGTACCTGGTTATTGGCCGTAAACCTTTTGTCACAGTGGCGTTTCAGTTAATCTACGTATGCATCACCATCTCCTAGCGAACCTTGTAATTCGTCACATGGGAACCTTTTACCCTGTATCTTCCAAGAGAACACTGGTATGGCATCTTACTGGCACCTTCAAATTGCAAGCGGATGCAACCATTACTGTTGTTGAGCGTCCCTATCTCCTCCCACTTACCCTCACCCTTCACGGATCGGACTGGGACCTGAAAGTTTTTATCACTAACTGGTGATGTTGACACTCGATGGTATTAATGGCTCTGTCTGCAATACGCAGCTGAGCCAACAAAGCTTATCATCCAGTGATCCAAATCCTTCAACTGTGTACGTGACAACTGGACAGGCCGTTGGCTTGACGGTGAGCGATCAGCTTAGCTATCTACTAGTAGGATCCTGCACTCAGTCCCCCATACAGCTAACAGCAGAGGCATCCATCCTTTCTTTTATTTGCCTAACCATTATTTTCATTTTAATCATGGTACTTGGGCCCTCCTTTACGTTTCTGTCTGGCTTTTACGAGATATTTCAGAGGAATGTACTACGTTATAGAGGCGTCCGGAGGTTGCTAGAGGAGCCCGCCGACATTTTCATGGTTCGCTCGATGGTTGCGTGGTCCTCTACTTGATCTGATACGATTGGTGTGACAGCTTTCTCTTTTCTCATTCGACTTTCTGCAAACGATGGGCGGTATCCTCAGCGTCCGATGGGTCCATGATGGCGTCGTGAGAACGGGATCGTATTGCTCAGCGCAGGGCATCATCAAGCAGACCAGTTCACTCGGGGCAGCACTGATGACCCTCGTATGTTCCTTCTTTTTCTGCGTTTAAAGCCATTAATGCATGTATTACCAGATGATCACTATCCATACATTCATCACTGCTCTGTGGGGAGTACAGTTCCTAACACGTGAGCTCGCTTTCGGCCTGGTTGGTCTCACTTGGGTTTTCTGTGCACTCTGGGTTAGCATTGGTAATGCTATTCATAAGAATTACGAAGTGCCTGTACCTGTACGTTGTTTCAACACTTCGTCACCTTTCCTCTACTACTACGCCTATTCCATCAGTATTGGTGTTGGATCAGTTCAGAGTATGAAGGGGAGCGCTTAGCCGGAGAATATGTGTGGTTATGGACCTCACTTCTTGCTTCCATCGTTATGTACTTTCCACTCTATCTCTGGGCGGAGGGACATTTGTCGGTCGACAACCAGAAGTGGTACAAGTTCCACCTGAATAACTCTGGTGATAGAGCTGGATACGCAGAAAGGCGAGCTGCGTTGGGAATGCTTTTGTAAGTCATGGCACCTGTTACTGGAAACCCCGCGCTCACAAGTTGATCAGTTACCCTATTGCTCATAGCGTCATCATCCTCCCTCTCTCCATTGCACGTTGGTTGCAATACAGCAACAAGAACATACCCTCAGTGGCGTTTCTTTTCGGTTCCTCTACATATAACCTCGCAGGTGCCGTCGACGTCGTCCTTTTCTTCATCATCCGGCCCCAACTCCTTTTGTTCTCTCCGCCCAGAAACACTGGAGAGCCTGAGTAAAACTTACTATTTTGTCTTAGTACCTGTTCTGCGATGTTCCCTGTAATGCTTAATACACAACCAGATTCTACACTTGACTGGCATGGCGCTTGGGGATGACTTGGGGGAACGTTCTCGGAACCTACCGGGGCTGTGCGATGCCATGGCCATCGACATCCTGGTATTACCAAGATTGGCTGACAAAGGAACACAAATGAGAAGGGTGCACGCAAGTTCCATAGTCTTCCACCAAAACTAATTTGGGTTGTATGACAGCTCTCCTTGTTTTCATTCTATATCCTGCAGGCTTTGGGAGGTATCCTTGATGCCCAGTGGGCTGACAATGGAATCGTCACAATGGGATCGTATTGCACAGCCCAGGTGTCATCCAGCAAATTGATGATTGGTGAACTTGCCAGTACTGCAGTGGAGTCGCACTAATCATCCTTGTAGGTCTCTCTCTTTACTATCTCTGAGTTCAGGACCAACTTGAATGACACTCACCTATCCACTGGCAATTACTTGCCATTCACATGTTCGTAACAGCGTGCCAGTGGTGGTCTGTAGGGATGGGAACACGTAGCCTTGCTTTCGGGTTGGTTGGCCTTATTTGTGTTTTCATCGGACTCTGGGTGGGCCTCGGTGATGGCCTGAACAAGAACTATGGAGTGCCTACTCCCGTAGGTCATTTCAAACCTTCTACACCTTTACCTCATTGCTGACGCTGTTTGAGCAGTATTGGTGCTTGATCAGTAACCAGGTCAATGTGGAACGCATGGCCGGAGAGAATGGTGGCTGTGGGCTGCTTTGTTTGCTTCATTGCTAATGATCGCGAACTTGGATCCGCAACTTGCTGAGTTGCATTGAGACTGCTCCTGTATGCCATGCATATCTTTTTCAATTGCAATTTCTATAGACAAACAATTTACTTAGCTACCCTCTTGTGCATTCCCTGGTCGTCCTGCCTGTCTCCATCACACGTTGTCTGCGAGTCATTCACAAGCCTGTGTCCTTGGTGGTCCAGTCTTTTGGTGGCTCAACGTTTAATCTCTCAGGTGCCATCAACATAATACTATTCTTTGCTTCCCAACCCCTTTGCCCCTCTTTGCCCCTCCAGTTGTTGAGCCGGAAATAGAGCCTATTGAACTTCCACATCCCAGGTTCGAGAGCAGTAGCTCCATGGCATAAAGTGGTCACAGCCGAAGCCTGAATAAGACGCCGACAGTGGAAGTTTTGATGATTGGAATGAGCATGGACACAGATGAGGAGTGAGGCGACCCCGGGTCGGAGATGTGCAAAATGCGCCAACTTCTTACAATGCCAAAAGCCACGGCGCCACGAGCCCATGATTTGGCAGAGCCAGAGCCACTAAAGCAGGGCCGGGCACATCCTACAGTGCCATTTACCCAGGTATGAACCACGCATCTAGTAATGATTTGACTCCACCTCCACCACAGTGTAACTGAGTCCTTGAGCTCTGAAGATCACCTGTCTTCTCATAGAATAGAATATTGGAAAATATTTGCTCTTGAGGTCATGCAGCTCATGCTGCAACTCAAAATGTTCTCAAAACTACAGTATGCCGCACATTGTCTTAGGGATTCTGAGCCCCTCAATGCACAAAAACATTGATCCTTTGACACTTAAGCTCTCAAAGGATCACGCAAGCATAGAGATCATCTCCAAGGTCAAAGTGGTTAGTGTGACAAGGAGCATCGGAAGGCACGTGCAGGTGTAAAAGATTAAGGGGGGCAAGTTGTGACAGTCGTTCTGCTTGCACGTGCACAGCGGCGGAGTTGAATCAGTTGACAGTATCGGAGCCAGCCGAACCGGAACTAGTAACCAAACCAAGGATGTGACGGCCCTGCAGGTCCATTTTCAAATGAGCTCGTTATGATTCCTTCTCCGGCAACGGTTTCCCCTCACATCATGTGTTATAACTTCAAGCTGACATGTATACCTTTTTCAAGTGGTGCATAAAATAAGGGAATTTGTCGAGTCTATGCTGAGCTACACACAGTTTCTGTAGGTGGCTCATAACTTCTTAAATGGTAGGAGACTTCTCGTGCATGACTGGGAGTGACCGCGTCGCTCATTTCCTTTACACCCGGGTTTCTGATGGTGACTCGGGTTTGTCCTGCTCATGATTCTGCCCTGAGCTCCATTGTGCCTGGCGCAAACAAGTCTACATTCTGTCAGTCCAAAGGTACCGGTGTTTTAGTTGTCAATTAAAGTTGAGGAACTGTTTGTACCAGCAGCGGCGCCACTGTCAGTAGAGCAACGGAAGGTTCCATGTTGTACCATACATAGACTTACTGTACTAGCTGAGGCACGCAACATACCACAGCAGGTCTGTCAACGTCAACGGTGTCTGCAATTCCGAGTCACACGAAGAACTTTATCTTCTTCACGTGTATAAATGTCATCGATGGACCCGGCGCCATCCTCTCTCTGGGCTAATACTAGTACCTGAGGGTTTTAGTCCGTCCTTTTTCACCTCAATTCCTACCCGCTGCAACGGAGGTGATGACATCCGAAGGAGTTAACGGGACCGTCTGCAATGTGCAGCAGTATCAACAAAGCCTGTCATCTCCAACCAGTCGGAATCCAACAATCTCATGCTTGACACGCGATGAGAGCATCGGCTTGGTGGTCAGCATTTAGCTTATCGGTTCATGGCCTGAACTCAACCCAAGTTGTAGGTAGCAATCGAGGCAGCCCTCCTTAGTCTTATCTTCGTAATCGTCATTTTCATTCTAATCGCGGTACGTTCGATTTTCCTTCACCTGATTGACCATTCTGAGATATTTCGCAGAGGAATGTACGACGTTATAGGAAGGCGCGTCCAAGCGGCGACTGGAAGTTGTTGGAGTTCCCCGCTGACATTTTCTTGGTCCGTTCAGTGGCTACACATCTCTGTTCAATCTCATGCTAATCATATACAGCTCTCCATTTTTATATGCGATTTTCTCCAAGCAATAGGCGGCATACTCAATATCCGATGGGTTCACAACGGAATTGTCGAAGTGGGGCCCTATTGCACCGCACAGGGCGTCATCTTGCAGGGTAGTGAACTTGTAGCCGCAATAATCACGCTTGTATGACCCTTCTCTGACTGGCCTTGGGTACAAACACTCATGCACGTTTTCATAGATGCTTGCTGTCCATACGTTCGTCACGTTAGTGTGGAAAGTACATCTCAATTCGCGTAACGTCAGTTTCGCCCTCGTTGGCATCACATGTATTTTCGCTGTGCTGTGGGTTGGCATCGGTAATGGCATTCACAAGAATTATGAAGTGCCCACACCTGTACGCTATTTCTCAAATTGTCTCACGCCCGGGCTTCTCAATCATCACTAACTCTATATGACCAGTATTGGTGTTGGATCAGATCGGACTTTGAGGGGGAACGCTTAGCCGGAGAATACATCTGGCTATGGCTCACATTATTTGCCTCAGTGACAATGTACTTCTTGCTCTACCTATGGGCAAAGGGCCACTTGTCAGTTGACATGCAGAAGTGGTACAAGGTCCAACTGAACAAGTCGGAAGATAGAGTTGGATACTTAGAGAAGAGAGCTGCGTTGGGAATACTTCTGTAAGCCAAGACCCATGCCATTTATGGATCCTACTCACAAATTGTTTAGTTACCCTCTTGCGTATTCCCTCATGATCCTCCCACTTTCTATTGCACGTTGGTCACTAGGCAATAATAGGAGGGCACCTACAACCGCCATGTTTTTTGGTTTCTCTACATTCAGTCTCTCAGGCGTCGTCAACGTATCAATGTTCTGGCTTATCCGGCGGGGGCGGCTTCTTTTCACACCACCTGTGGAGGAAATAGAACTCACTCTCATTTCTGGCTCTGTGATGTCCCCCAACAAGGCTAATGACGACGAGAGAGTGCAACCGAATGGGGAGGTGTCTCCAACTGAGAGCACCATTTCCCAGGGGACGTTTAACACCGTGGCGTGGATAACGGATCACCTTTGACCACGGCGAAACACGGATTTTGCTGGATTTCGTATTCTCATTTACCGTGGTCACTCTCATCTCAATCACAGCAGAGGGTTGTCGGGATGGAATAGCTAGGCTGTATATATATACCCTTGGACTTTGGTTTCGCGTTTTGTTACATACGGAACTGACCAGATTGGTTATAATCCCTAACCACACCACATAGTCATCAGTACATTGTACAAAAACTTTTTGACTTTTTTACTTTTGCAAGTAGAAAAGTTAAAAAGTGGGAAAGCCTGTATTTATTGTATTCAAAATGAAAATTATGTAGCCATTTTGGCACGTCAAGTTGTGCATGCTTTTCCGACTTTTTTGACTTTTTTTAACACAGTTAATAGCCATTTTTGATGAAATGTAGGCCCAGTTCCTTTCACACTTATCAACTTGCGGCGTCTCCTTTGCTCTGCCCTTTTGCCTCTCATTGGGGCCTTTCCTGTTTCTTCTTTGCTACTCTGTCTTTTTCCCTCGGCCTAAATGCAGGAGTCGGACCCTGATTGCAGCGGATGCTGCTGTGTCTGGGTCTGTGGGATCCTTCTGCCGACAGTGTGGTTGCCCCTCTTTCTTAGGGGCTACTCTTTCAGCTTCTCTCTTCCACACTGTCAGGTCGGTTCTTCCCTCTCTTCAGTGCATATCTTTTCTTCCTCCCTTTGCTTACATGCTTCTCTTTGCTACCACTCTGTAGTGTCGAGTATTCACGCACCCTCCCCCCCCCCTTCTTTGTGCGCTCTTCT
>QFDW01002147.1:0-21841 GCA_003315895.1 Lactifluus rugatus | reverse complement strand
GCAAGACGACAGAGTAAACGAGGCACGGCAAGAAACGTGCGAGATGTGGTTGTCAGCGGACAGGGCGTGTGGCTGCAGCCAGAAAGAGCGGGCGAAGCGACGCCGGAAAGACGAGGATGTCCGATTAGACTTCAGTAAACAGGTTTAAAGACGAATAATGTGGTTACCATCTATCTCCCAGTGGGCACAATAAGGGTGACAGCAATGGATACACTGTGGCCAGAACTCAGGCTGACAAATGCTCCAACTACCTGAAGCATGCCAGTGAGGTCATTCTGACTTGGAGAGATAATAGACTCAGACATGCAGGAAGATATACATCCTTCAAAATGCTACTTGAAAGATGGGGTTGAGTTGGTTGCTAGTACTAGTATTCTAAGCACTTTACTTTAATGAGTGGCATTGAGTGCTGTAGATCATGTTGACAACTCTTATGGACCATGCCATGGGTTGGGTTGTTGGTGAAAGCTGAAGTGTTCGGATGAGGAGCCGGAGAGCCTGTTGATTACGAGGTCTTATAATTATCTCTTCATCCGCATCACCACCTCAAATCAAATTGCAAATACAGTATCTCCCGCAGTTTGATCGAAGCTTTAATCGCGTCTACTACTTCTGGCTTCCCATTCTACTATTTCCCAGGACCACCCACGTTGGTAATCATTCTGTGTCATTTTGAGACTGTCTAATTTTAACTGCTCCGATGATGATGCCAATCAGATATGACGCAACAGCCGATTTGCCAATTGACGGAAATGCGAAGGTTCGCACGGTCCGGTCCAAAGATGAAGGGCCCAGAATAGTCAACTTGATGAGCAGTGCCGCCTTGCCCCAGTCAGCACGCGCCCCACTAGCGGTCAGACCCAGGCAGCTCAAACCCAAGAAATCTTTGGAGAAGCCTCACTGGCCGTAGTTAACCCCAGCTCCTCGTTCTCTTGACGGAGGATTACATGGTTAAAGCTTTGTCAAATTTCCGTCTAACTCCAAAGGACATCATCCGCCGACGGATCCGCGGAGCATTGCAGCAAGATCTGGCATCCTAGCGACGTATAAACGAACTTGCGTCTTCTATAGTAACCACAGGTTTCAATGGACACAATATTAGGCCAGTTATGACGTGTCGCGTGGATGTTTTTAGTACTGGTCGTCCTTCAAACGGTATCGGACCTGGGTCAGCAGCCATCGAGTGCCGAAAGTGCGGTGACGTCCAGGTAAACAGCAAACATGATTGCGGCAAAATCCCTGTGGGGGTTTCTTATAATTACCCGACCCATCTCTCTCAAGTGAGATCACCGCCCTGTGTCTTGTCCTGCACAATCGAGAACTGACGAAGCACGACCTACTAGTAGCATGCATTCCATGCTCGATGAATCCCCGAATCTTGGAAAGGTGCCTCAGATGCACTCAATCTTCAGCGACGAAAGTCTCACGGTATTGGATAAGAAGACCGAGGTCCACTGCATGCCCTGTCCGACACCACAACTTGAACAACCAACGCGCAGCATTTTTGTATCCGTCTGTATCGTGGCGACGTGTACGAGCTCTATGGTGATGAACATTGCGATGGGTCCAACGGTCGCTATTTCAATTCCATACATCGGCAAAGACTTGAACATTCAAAAGAACAACCTGCAATGGATCGTTAGTGCTTACTCTATCACATCAGTAGGTCTATCATGCGGTGATGTTTCATTTTTCTCGCCTCACCTTATGCGCAGGGATGCTTCGTTCTTCTTTGCGGCCGGCTAGCAGATCTTTACGGCCGAAAACTGGTCTGGCTTGTCGGTTATTCGATCATGGCTATATTTTCTCTCTGTTCGGGTTTTTCACCTTGTACGTCCCATTGCGTCCCGCTTTACATCTTCCGTGAACTTTTTCATACGGGTAGCTGGGATAACGCTTGATATTATACGAGGAATACAAGGGCTAGGTGCTGCAGCTACGGTCCCAGCCTCGGCATGTCTCCTCTTTATTGTTCGTTGGCATATTCTGAGATTGGTAGGACCCATTAGCTCGGGATTTTAGCTCGGGCATTTCCTCCTGGACCTGCGCGTTCCATCGCATTTGCCACCTTCGCTTCGGGCGGTCCGATTGGAGCGGTCTTTGGCGCCGTCCTCGGTAGCGTCCTCACACAACTGACCAGGTAGGGGTACAAACATCTATATGCAACCAGCTCGAATCTGACCTGGCTGCAGTGCCACTTGGCGAAGCCCTTTTTATTTGTTCTCGGGTATTTCCTTCGTGTGCATGGCTCTGGGATTCTTTGTCATCGATGAAGACGAACCTTCGACAGAAAAAGATAAGCGCGTGGATTGGATCGGTGCCTTTCTGATCACTTCTGGCCTTACTCTCATCGTATTTGTGTTGAGCGACTCGCCCACCGCTCGCCGGGGCTGGGGCAATCCACGTGAGTTCTCCCCCATGCACGTATATTTCCCGCCCTAAGTCATATGTAGTTGTCATTGGACTCTTTGCCGCTGGCATTCTTCTCGTCCTGCTGTTTGCTTTTTGGCAACACTACTTGGAACGGAGGCTTGATGATCTCGATCTCCCTCGTACGCCCTGGACGGCGCCCCCGTTGATGAAACTCTCGATGTGGACCCGTGCTCGCGGTCGCTTTGCCGTGATGCAGATCATAGCATGCGTCTGCTGGGCAGCGTTTACCTCCTGGGTTCTTTGGGTACAGCTCTACTACCAGACCTACCTCAACCTAACTCCGATCCACACCATGATACGCGTGTTGCCCATGTATTTCGTAGGCATCATGGCAAATGTCATCACTGCGTTCGCCATCGGGCGCATCGATGTCTGTTACATAGTCGGTACGTTTTCAGCCTCCGCGTTTCCTTGGACCGAGCGCCTTTGACCAGTTTCCTCCCTCCCTTTTTTTTTGCAGCCGCGGGCACACTGATGACTGGATGTGCGTGCCTCTTTTTCGCCGTAATCATTCCGAGCGCGCCATACTGGGCCTTTGGCTTCCCCTCTGCCTGCCTGATCGCGCTCGGCGTGGACTTCACGTTCGCATCGGGAACGTTGTTCATCGCCAAGATATCGCTGCCACACGAGCAGAGTGTTGCAGGCGCGCTGTTCCAGGCGATGACGCAGATTGGGTCCGCAATAGGCTTGAGCGTATCCACGATCGTATTCAATGGCGTCCTGAAGGCCCAATCGCGCCGCCTCGGCGTGTCCGTGGATGGAGATGGAGATAACGCCCCGATGGCAGCGCAACTCAAGGCATATCAGGCTGCGATGTGGACGGGGTTTGCATTCGGGATACTCTGTACGTTGTTTGGGGTGTCTGAGGCCCCCTCCTCATCTTGGCTTATGATACGATGACTCCTTTCGGGGGATTTTTTTTTCAGGTACGATATTGTGTGTATTTTTGCGTGGCGTGGGCATCGTCGGGCAGGCACCCGCACAGGACGTAAAAATCATTGGCAAGGACTCCGACTCGATTGGTGAAGAAGGCAGGGCCTTGGAATCGAAGGTAGGAACAAAATAGGACATGGGGGATATGCTTGTATGCAACTCTACATGTTTCTGATGTAATTATTTAGCTTGGTGACTTGGATCCAAAATGTGTATTATTTATGGATAGGAAACAGATATCTTATATGACAGCATTGTGCCCGACAAGTCGTAACCTACCGCCTAGTGCGCAATTTAGATCAACTGTCAGAGGAAGTAATCCCGTTTCCCTGTGGGAACTCGCGGCTGCCCACCACCCTGCACTGGCGGGTTTGGTCTTCCCGCCCACACGAGTCAACCATGTGTGTTATGTGTGGATCTCCATGCCAGTGGTACTAGGCGTCAGCGATACATGAAAGTTCTGAAAAGCCAAAACGAGTGTTCATTAACGTTCGTTTACTAAATTCACGACAGAAATGTTACACATAGTGTTTAGGTAAGGAGATACACGATTCTGATCCAAGGTTGCACGTACAAAATTATACCTAGTGCTCACACACATTCCATGTATGACAGTGACTTCATGAATTTATGATATCCTCGGCGAAGCAAATGGAGTCCGACCATCGTAGTCCTTCACAGCTTCACATCTAATGTTGGGTCATGCTCGGCGACCACTGGCAACCCCTCCCAGATCCAAGGCCCAGGTGCAACATGTCGGGTATAGAGGTTTGAGCGCAGTGGTAGGGAAGAAAGATGGGCAAAGGAATACTGTATTGTTTCTCTGTGGGCCTCAGCCCAAATACTCAGAGGGAGTCCTCGATCGTGGCTAAGATGATCGGCTAATTATTAATAATATCACGCTTAATTACTTTGATCTAAGCGCCGTGCTTAGATACGGTAGCTATGCGCTTTATTCGAGTCCTTATCGCTCATGGTGTGCCTCGCTGGCTTGCACCTCAACATCGGGTACATCGATATCTGTATCCGCCGTCTTGTCATCATCAGTGCCTGAGGGGACCACAGAACGTGACGTAGTCGATACTATACTATGCCCACGTGTGTCCGTTTTGGTCACACACACACACCGCATGCTAAGCGCTCAAGCGCCCAGTGCATCAGGAAATTGTGCAAAAACTTTTCGACTTTTCGACTTTTCCAAGTAGAAAAGTGAAAAAGTGAAAAAGTTTGATTTTTTACCTGTCAACTTTTTCTCTCCATTAGGGAAATTTTTGTGTTTTTTGAAACTTTTTCAACTTTTCAACTTTTTTTGGCCAAGGTGGAAAACAACTTTTTGCCCAATTCTAGGTTACTTTTCAACTTTTGTTCCTTTTTGGGCTTTTTCACTTGTACGAGCTCGGAGAAGTCCGAAAAAGTTTGCTGCAGGTTTCCTGATGTGCAATATCGACCGCGGGGCAGGCTTAGTATGTATGCAGTCTCAGAAAACAAAGGTCGTTCACAAAATTAACAATCTATTCATGCGCTGATAGAACGCTAGAGGAGATAAATTATTCGTCGTGTGCATCCACGATAAGGTGAGCTGGGCCTTGATCGGGGAGTGTAACCGAGTCACTGGCACCACCATGATGTCTTTCAGGCATTGTGTGATAGAGGCGGGAGAAACCATTGGGGAAACCTCACGGGAAGAATGACGACACGTAAGAGCTAGAGCTGAGCGAGCCCACGAACACATATCCCATATCAAAAAACTTTTCTATTTGGTGTACTTTTAGATGCCGCAGCTCGGTCACATGAGAAACGTAGTTCCCACATGTTTCACTGACGCACGTCCTTCAACGTCAATCCATACGTGATACTCAAACATTGATTGCGACATGTTTCAGCACAATAGGCCTAAGTTCTCAATGGCGGTCAGGGATGTTGCAAACAAATTTCTTGGTCCCATGCCTGCTCGTGAATTCCTTTCAAATTTCTTTCCTTCACAATCGGTCTCAGAGTCCCCAAGGGTTCCCATCAGCGTTTAAGGAAGGTATTTTTGATGAGATTGTGAAGGTGGACAAAAAAAGGAAGAGGTCTGAAAAGGGCATGTATGACCCGTTCGTGAGTGTTTATCGCTGTTTCTCATGGCCAGGCTAACATGGAAAGATCAGTGTTCACTGCAATTGTATTGTGCCTAACCTCGTCATCTGCAATACCTCGTCGCAGCCAGACAAGGTTGCCAGCAACCCCTCTTATGAAATCAAACCCAATTGCACTGTGTACAGCAACGACAACAGGGAGGTTACCGGGTCTGATATCACCTTGGTTGAATTCTTTGTTGAACTCAAATGTGCTTCCAAATACGATCCTTTCATTGACCCTCGAGCGATGTTGGCTGCACAACCAGCGGACAGAGGACCCCAGGCGTTGAAAGAGAGTATCTTTGTCAAAGAATCAGCCTCTGCTAGAGAAGTCACCGGTCAGATTTCCTCATATGTTGGTGCTCAAATGGCTCCACAATACCGAACGCACGCTTTCTTTGTGCTCGTCATCAATGATTACTAGTTGCTGGTCGTTTCACTTCATAAGCCGAACCAGGTTAATCGCTACGTCATCAATTGTCCTTGTGCTCGGTTTTCCCTCCCCATAGGACGTTTGGCTC
This sequence comes from Lactifluus rugatus, assembly GCA_003315895.1. Lineage (NCBI taxonomy): Eukaryota > Fungi > Basidiomycota > Agaricomycetes > Russulales > Russulaceae > Lactifluus > Lactifluus rugatus. The sequence goes on along the minus strand of QFDW01002147.1, from coordinate 15,834 downwards.
GCACTTCCGTTGCTTACGACGTCCAGAGGAAGAAATGCGTTTTCATGAAAGACTCGTGGCAGGTTGTGTCATCTAACACCACAATGGAGGGTGAAGTCTATCGAATGCTCAATCAGTCCAACGTCAAGAACATAGTCCTATATCTGGACTTCTGTGACGTTGGTGATGTCCATTACCACCAAACCCAAAACTCAAACCATTTCCCTCGAGGCTTGGGTGCCCGCGGGGTTCCAACATAAGTTCTCGGTGCTTCGACATCATCGTTTAATTCTGGACACTGTGGGCAAGAAACTCAACGAATTTGAATCCAGCCAAGAGATGGTGCGTGCTGTTCGTGCTGCATTGATCGGTATGAACCTCAAGGTTATGCTTTCATTCACGAGGCGCTGATACAACTTCCAATAGCTCACAGAGAGGCTTACCTCCATGGTGTGCTTCATCGTGACATCAGCCCTGGCAACATATTGATAATGGACGATGGTCGCTTTCAGGGTAGATTGCTCATCGATTGGGACCTACGTAAGGTCAAGGATGATGGAGATGATGGACAGATAGGTGAGCGTCGGACTTGCCGCATGGTGAGTGTAATTTCTGGTATGTTGTTTCAATTATAATAATGCGAATGTGGGTTTACAGGGCACCTGGCCATACTAGTACATGGCCGCGGATCTTGTCCAATACCCCAATCTCACACAAACATTTGTCCATGATCTTGAATCCACCTTCTATGTCCTTACATATCTAACTGTCATGTTCTTGAAGACCACCTGGGACCTGGGGACATACTCTGATTTCATCAACGGAACCATGAATCCACCGCTATACAAAACCCGGGCCAGGGGTGGACGCTCAAAAAAAAGTTTTATGGCAGATTCCTTCATCCTAGGAGACTTTGAGGTCAAACCAATGCACCATTGACAGAGCTGTTACGCAAACTCAAGCAGATCCTTGAACAAAGGTATCAAGATTCTGCGTATCCGAACAATATACCACCAGCATTCCCAGACATTCAGGATTATGAGAACCTTACGTTCCAACATGATTTCGTCATCGAAGTGTTCGATACAGCCCTTTCGTCTTCTGGCTGGCCTACAGAGGACTATGAGTTTCAACAAATTGAGCCACTGCCACAGATTCAGGACTTTACCTACACATCCTCACAGGTGTCACAGAGCTCAAGCATATTGGAGGCTAGTAACAGTAGTGGTACTGGTGGCCATAAATCCAAACGGCAGAATTCGACTTCTAGTAGATCTATGTACCAGTCCGAGTCTAGTTATTGTTGAGTTCGAGAGAATGTGTGCAAGATCGTTCCTGCAGAGCGATGATGTCAAAGTGCTACTAGCCTGAGTAACGTAAGCTAATTGGCCTCACTCAGCAACCTCGCACGCTAAATATATACACGAGTCCGGCGGCGACAAAGCACGTGCCCATCAACTTGAAGAGACGGGTCTATCGGTCCAGATGCAATCATTATCTAGGTGCCTAATATACTTTAATAACGTTGGGACTAGGTATGTTTTTGTATTTGTATAGGTATCAGTCCCAGGTGTTCTCAGGCCATCGGAGCTCCTCACCCATCGTTCTGGCCGTCATCGTTAAGAAAGTCGCCTTGTCATACCAAGTCCGGAGACCAGCCTTAAGTTCGTGAAGGCAATCCTGCAGCAATAAACTGCTTTCTGCTGGGTATTGGTGTAATCCCAAAGACGGGAAAGGTTGTCTCTTGGGCCGGTAACGCAAGAGGTTGGTGAACAAGGATCAAGAAATATGCCTCTCAAACACCGAATATTCCCGCCCTACGACATGTTGCTGGCGAACGGTGGAGGACAAAAAAGTTGCTGTGGCTAGAGCGTTGTTCACGTAGACCCTCGCCGCGTCCCTAGGATCCCATATGCTATATCCCTGAGAAGCCTTTTGTTTTTCGCGTTTGGCATTTTTATCGGGGTGCTCTTCGGCAAGATCGGCTTGCAAACAGTTGGAATGCCCGGAATAGTACTCTTGTAGCTGGGACATGAAGCCACAGTTGGGCCGTACAATGGTGCGCTTTGCCCGGACTGCCGCTAGCGCCTCGTGTGGGGTCATTTTGGTCGTGGCGATGAGGTATGCGATCACCACCGTCGCGCTTCGGCTGATGCCCATGAAACAATGCACCTGTATTGTTGTTGTCAGTAACAGACGCAATGCCGCTGAGTGGCTGGGACGAGGACACACCAGGACACGATTTTTAGGGCTCTCCATGAGCGCGCCACGGATGAAAGACGTCGTTGCGGGGAGGTGGGTAAGGATATCTTCATAGGCACAATCAGCCACAGAGACGTGCAGGGTGCGCAGGGAGAAGGTGGGTGGGAAAGTTGGCGCATTCTCAATGACTGAAACGACGTGGGTAATTCCGAGGTCGACCAGCTGGATCACGTCGCTGGCCGTCGCAAGACAGGTCAAGTACAAGCGCGGCGCTATTTTGCTGGCTATTTTACTGGCTCCTCGTTTGTTCTTTGATGCAGAGTGCCTAGGACGCATTTCAAATTGCTGTGCGGAAGGGAGTTTTGATGGTGATAAAAGGGAGAGCTCAAGGGAATGCACGTCGAAATTCAGGAGTATCGCAAGCCTTTATTACCACCACACCCAATGCTCGTCGCGGAAGAGATGTGACTCGATGAATCGTAGTCAGTGACCGAGTCATGGTGTACTGTACGGTGACTCGACAGAAAGCGATGCGGCGCTTCGTTACGTGAGTTGGTTTCTCCGAGTCCCGCTACTGAAGCCACGCTAAAACCGCGAATGTTACTGTACTGGCTCTCAAACTTAGGATTTAGCCTGTTTCGGCATACTGAGCTTTGATAACAGAATCGACCAATCACACGGGTATCAAGGAAGTGCTACGGATGGAGAGACAGGTTTGGTGGACGTGGTGGTAGCAGTCAGATCAGGGCCTTTCTGCGCACCCCCAGTCAACTTGCGAATCACCTCCGCTACATTCTCCCCAAGTCTAGATGGAGCACGGGGCTTGCCTTGTCCGTCTTGTAATTGCTTTGCGTACTCCTCCAGCTGTCGTAGAAACCCTATATTTGGGCTTACGATACCACGTTTTGCCTTGACAGCGGAGAGCGCCTCACGAGGTGTCATTCTCATCGTAGCAACGAGATAGGCGCATACAACCGTCGCACTTCGGCTGATGCCCATGAGGCAGTGCACCTGGATGGAAATGTTAGATCGGGAACAAGGGAAATCATCTGACATTTACCAGGACACGGGAGTCTGGGCTCTCTGCCAGCGCATCGCGGATGAACGAAGTGGTAACCGGGAGATGAGCCAGAATGTCTTGGTCTGAGGTGTCCGATAATGGTATATGCAACGTCCGGAGCGACTGCGTCTTTGGGAGCGATGGGGCGTGCTCAATGACTGAGACGACATGCGTGATTCCGAGTGCGGTGAGTTGTGCCTCGTCGCGCGCGGTAAAGAGGTCTGTGAGGTATAACCGAGGCAGCACCTCACTAGCTGTGCGCCTGCGGTCAAAAAATGAAGATGAATTACGTCTCCCGCTGCGTTTCTGTGCCGCAGACAGCAGGGATGTCTGCCAGGATGGGATGTTGAACGAGAGCATATCAGAAATGAAGGGAGTTAGTAGGGATGATGGCGGTTCGTGGCAAGACTTGAGAGGGATCTCCCGATCAGGATGTGGCAAGGAAGCCTATTATCAGGGTCTACATGGCATGGTGTAGATCTGAATAGACTGCGCTTCCATCTCGTCGTCCTATCAGTTCGGCCGTGGGTCACACAGAGTGGTTATGTAATCACTCCCTGCTAGCAGCGATCAACTTCATGGGTCTTTTTTAACCTCATAGCGGAGCTGGTGGAGTTAATGCTTCCACCAGCAGAACGAATGTTTGAACAAATGCAACTACAACACAGCAGTTCCTATTGTCGACGGCGTGGGACTCGTGCATTCGAGTTCTGTATCCAAGCACTCGTCCTCACCATCATCGGGTGCGTGCTCAGTCCGACAATAAATTTTGCCTTCATGAGTGGATCCTTCAACAGTCTTGGATGGTACACCTCCTTTTGGGAAGTCGGCTGTACGCCCCAAACTTGTCTCACAAGTCTTTACCGACTGACTACCTTTCTTCAGTTGGGTGGTTGGCCCGTCACGAGGAATGCTACATTGCAGCAGGTGAGCAGCGCTATCCTGGTAACATCCCTTGATTCCTCACTAATGTTTCAGTCTCTTCGAGCAGTGCTTTATATGACGACGGTCGGAGTGCTCTTCCCACTCCTCGCCATAGTATATCTACATGCCTGTTCAGGCCGTGCTACCCACAGTGTCCCCACCTACGAAGGTCCTGAGCCTCAATCCATCACCGAGCCCTTTGAATGCCGCTCAGATGGAAGTTTCGATTTCTGCGCCAAGGACAATTGCAAGATGCGCTGGAAGCCGCCTGGGACGCATCATTGCTCAGTTTGTGGCGTGTGCCGCCTAGGTTTTGATCACCACTGTCCTTGGGTAAGTGAGGTTTGAAGTCGAATCCCTGTTGTCGTCTGTTTACGTCTTGTCATGTCAGCTGGGAAACTGTGTTACCACGAGACGTTTGAAAGCCTTTCTGACCTTGCTTGTCTTAACATCAGTCACCATACCTCTTGCTAGCCTGCCAGTCTTGCCAATCTTAAAGACACATGTCGTCGCCGCGCTTGCAGTATCCCATGCAGACGCCTGGGCAACCGATGTATGGTGGGATCGCCTGTACTCGTGGATATTATGTGGCGGCCCCCCAGGACGTTGGGTTATCGGGACCTTGCTCGGCTTCCACATGCTACGGACTCGGCGCACCCCCGAACCGTGGCTTAATGGCTCTCTCATTTCTCAGCCGCATGCCCGCATAGCCATCCTTGTAGGCACTGCAACCTTGCTATGGCTATTCGCTGTCGTTCGTATATCTATCTTTACGTGATAACCCCTGATCAATGCGGGTCCATTATAGTCGATGGTCATCACTGTTGCATTAGATGTGACTAGAGGCCAGACGACTCTGGAGAGCGTCAGCGTGTCCCAGACTAGAAAGGCGGCACGGATTTCCACTGGCCGGTTTGTGTGCATACCGCATTCGAATGGGCTAGTCGCTTCTGCAAGCGCTTCTGCAGTCTATGTTATTCCTGCCACGCAGAGGAATAACCACGGGTCTCTTCATGGACAGCGTATTTATCCAATCCCATCCAAGGAGCGCGTCTACGACCTCGGTTGGCGTGAAAATTGGCGCCGGGTTTTGAGGCAATCGCTGTTCGAAGATGGGGCTCCGTATCAAGGGTGAGTTGTTGCAGAAGCTGTAGTTTTGGTTTCTCTGAGTCTCTAGTGTGTATGAGTGGCAGAAATTCAACCCAGCGATGATTCGGCGTATACTGGGTGTTGATGGCTTATGGGATGCCACCTCTCGAAACGAGTGAAAGTCACATTTGACAGCCTAGGTACGCCATAGTGGGGGTATATTACTTATTGTTCAGTTCATCTCCCGCCTCCAAACTCTGCACGATGCATCGACCTGTTTGACCTAATTCGGACTCTTTACTACCTTGTCTTGGCGCGTCGCGCTTTCATGGGGGGGCGGTACCTGATGTTTACATTAACCAAAATTGGATCATGGTGTATTCCAAGGAAAAGCCTCGTACCTTGATTTCCACATGAGATTGCTGGCCAGAATGGAGCATTGGTATCGGCAAGGCACGCCGTATCCCAGAGCTTTGTCGTCGAGTCCGTACCGTTCCACAGGGTGCAAGGCACTTCCTGATAATTTCCCGTCAGCGCACCGATATTTGGCGGGAAGAACGCCCCTGAAGCGCCCGACTCGACGCATAGATCAAAGCTGCGATCAGTTTATTTCAGCTTGTCACACGTCCCAACAAGGAGAAAGAAAACCAAATCACGCACTGTACGGACATGTTGAACTGATTAACGGGGTTGGAGCGCCCCTGACCGCAAAATACCGGGTTTCCTTGGACGGGGCACAGATTGTCGACCTTCACGATAATACTCGTGGGCGTAATCGCGTTATTGGGCGAGTAGGGGTCATGATTTCCGGTCACGCTGAAGCAGCGCCCACAGACGTCACCCGCTCCTAGCCCTGGCGGGGCACCGTATGCGAGCTGGCTCATCGCGGCTGAAAAGCCTTTCACGGCTATACCACATGCTAACAGGAGACGTCGCATTCAGCATAGACTCCACGGAGCACGGATTAAACCGTCGCGAAACGAAACTTACCGGGTTTCTCGCAGCCACTGTAATGCGTGAAGGACGCAGTGCCCGACGGGTTCTGGATATATCCGCCGTTGGTCGGCCCGGAACCACTTGGGGATGCGCAGGGGGGCATGGAACTGCTAGGGGTCGGGGTGGGCGGCATATTACTGCTCGGAGTCGCAAAATATCGGGCGCTGGGCCCGGTGCTGTGCACACCAGCAGCCAGAGAAGAGAATACGACGAAGACGGGAACCGGTTTCATTGCGGGGCGTTCTGATTGCTGCTGGTCTGCCTTACCTGTTTGGCCCCGCCTTTATACTCTCGTCGTGAGTGACTTTTTTTTAATCCTGAGCGCGATTATCGGCTGACGGCCCACAATGACCATATGTCGCGGAAGATATTCAGAATAAATTGGTCGGTTGGTCCACAAGGTCCAGCAGGCGAAATGAGCTATCATAACTGCTACCAGTGAGCCGAATAAAATTGCTCCCGTCTTGTTTCCTCAGCGACGGATACTATTGGGGTGAATGGTGACCAGTTTACCCGACACCTGATCCCCAATGGGCCGGGCGGCAAGCGTGTTCATTTTGACTGCGAAGGAAGCCAGGTGCGCTACTATCATGTAAGGTTTGACTATCCACCAACTTAACTCACTTGCCTTTATGGTATCAGGTGGTTATGCTTCTCTCACCAACACACTCTCGTACACGTCCGTTATCACACAAGGTTTCGTAAACGATCTAAATTTTTCAGTTGTTGTTGCTACTCCACAGCAATTTGTGCTGTCAGGCTTGAGGTTCTATACGGTGAATACGATATCCATACATTGTGTGGCAACGTTCTGTGGCACCGCCGCAAATTTGAGGTGCTTGATGGTGTGGAGCCAAGAAAATATGTATTGGGATTAAGCTCCTCCGCCTGACTCGAATATTGGTGCATGCAGAAAGTCACCGCGAGGAATATTCTATCATAGAATAGCCTTTGGGCTAGGACTCACTTCACCCTCTATTTACAAACGCAAACTGACGAACGGACGCTCCTACTTGATATCTAACAGCGCCCCATTTGCTTCACGTTCTGATGTTAATATGGGGTAATAATCACCCATATAGAATGATGGAAAAAAAGATAATTCAATAACAGAATTTGCCTTATTTCCCCACTTCTAAGTACCGCATTTCGCGGCGTGGAAGTGTTCTACAGCGGCGTCGTATGATGATGACCACTACATTGACGATGAGGAAAATGGTCTATACAGTACAACATGTACTGAATTGACGAGGTCATCTGGCGCACGAGTCGGCACGATCCAGAATATGGTTGCATGCCACCTCAAATTATCGGGCGCCGAGACGATTTCCGTGCCATCCTTTTGGGAGACAAAGCCTACTGCGGACTGCGCATGTCCAGAGTGTTAAGGGAGCACAGACTTTGCAGGCGTTCTGACGGTTGGAGCCAGGCTGTAGCAACCGCGATACCGTAGTAACAATGTCTCATTCAGTCTCATCCAACACGAGAGCCGTGGAAGGCTTTTCCAAACTTGTGAGTAAGGAGATACGTCTGCACGGCAACAGAGCTTGCGAACAAGCAAGGAGTCGGTTACGGCGGTAGCACCTAGTCGTCGCCATGAAAAGAGCGCCCACGGCTCACTCCCTGATAGCCAGCAGCAGAAGGCTCTTCGCCCTAGCCCGGTTAGATTGAAGACCCTGTGCGGTCCACATGTCATACCAGGGCAACCAGACATGAGTAGGATCCTCACATCCCAAGAAGATATTTTTCCTAATATCCAGAATGGAGGGACGTTTCATCTTGCGTATACTACTCAGCTGACTCAACTGGCGACCACATGAAGCATGTCACAATGCGGTGGCGCCGACGAGAATGCCTGTTGATGTTTGACGAGTTCCAGGCTAGCCTGGGTTGTCCTAAACGCTTCCATTGCATGTGAAAATTACTCAGAAGGCGGCCATTCATGGGTGTCGCTGTAGTCTACGAATTGAAGAGCACCGTGACGACGAAAGCAACGCCCCCCAGTTGCCATGGACTATAGGCGAATTATTAGTTTCACTTTCATAAAAAAGATGAAGTTTCCATAGAGTGTTCCTAAAAGTGAACTGCAGCCGGGCGGAGAGAGCACGGTCCCGATAGCCTCAGTGACTGCGCACCCTCCTGTATTGCATGAGACGAGGAGTACCAGTAGGATCAACAGACATTCTTCCCACCTATTGCCATGAATGTGGACATCGTAACTTGATCAGTGAGAGGATCCCACAGTATTGACACGCTGCATGCCTCACTCTTACGGAAAAGCACAGAATAACGAATTAATGTGTCCGGAGAAATCGGGAGGTTGCTATCAAAGATGAAGAAGGGGTTGTCACGGTTCTCCAGGCCTAGGCCGGCAAGCCGTGTATGTTCTACAGCACGGATAGAAAAGATGACGCAAAGAAGACGAGACATGGCTATACTTCAATACGGAATCCGAAATGTTCTTTTCAAATGGGAGGCCACACGAGCAGGCGATTCCCCCAGCACAGCTTGTTCCTTTGCTGAGTCATGATGATGCGTATGTAATCAATCGCTAACTGACTGCGGCTGCGCATCTCGGAGTAACTGCCAGAGTGGGACGGGCAGTTGACTAGGACTTTGCTTTGGCATCGTTCCCACTGCGCGGAGATGAACTATGAACCTGGCACCTCTTCAAGCTCAAGCTCCGTCCGTCCAGACAAGCCATTGGTCGTGAAATGCGAATACAACACCCGCCGCCAAAAGCTCGTTTTCAAGTCTGCGCGTTTCTGTACTTATGATTGCCTCAAGGAGAAGGTACTCTCATTCCTTGTCACTTCTTTCGTACTGAACTACTGTTTCTTAGATCGAGGAACGCTTTAACCTAGCTGCCCAACCCTTCACGATACAATGGAAGGATCAGGATGGAGAGCAGAACTTCATCGACAATGAAGTGACCTTGAATGAAGCTATTGACTACTACCAGTCCGGCGATGACATGTCTGTCGCTTCCTCAGGTTCCGCATTCCTGTCCCGCAGCTCCTCGCGGCATCACAGGATAACAATGCTCGTCCAAATCCATACCGATTATGACGGACCCAGTCTCTCCGATACTGCATCTCTTGCCAGCACAGAGGACCAGCTTGAAAGAAGCAAAGACTCATTTTCCGCGGGGGAGCTTTCTAGTCCTCCCCAGGATGACGATGCAGTGACAGTGAGCTCGAAAGACACACGTGGTCGTCCAAGTCAGGGTCGGGCCGATTCGTCCTTGATCAAGAAACTTTTGAATGGCACTTCACGCTCTGTATGCAGTTCCAGTCAAAGTCGACCACTGTCGAAGCCCTCCAGGTCGCGTATTCTCAACTTGGGCTCTCACATATCATCCACAGAAGGAGGGGCGACTGAGAATCGCAACCATGATATGCGAACCAAAAGGCGTTTAGATAGCCTAACCGACACAGAGAAGGCTTATCCAGATGACCCATCAGCCGTATTTGAACGTCTCAGACTGGAGGACCAGCAGGGGCCCTCCCTTTCTCATGAACATTCTATGCTCCAGACCGAGATCGGGAAGGCCTGGCTGAAGGACCAAAGCACTCTCCGAAAGAAGGCCACGTTCGGTGGACTTCCTGTGCCTTCCATAAGCGATGACTTCTCTCTCAACACAGACACCCCATTTTCCGATGGCAATACAGATATCTTGCTTCAAAAGGACGAGCGTGGAAAATATTTTTATAGCTATACCGGATCTGGGTCCTCTGAATCCGCGGAAGATCAGGAATACGAAGTTGTGAACGTGGGTCAACCAAGTAAGCCACGCCACATTCTGAGCACTGCGCAATCCTCTCAGAATCGAATTTCGACCATACAGACAACGGCACAGGCATCCCTCATGAGCTTCTAGTGCCAGAGGACGTCACTGATTGCTCTGAGTGTGGGGATATCCTTGACCAATTCAAATATGTTTGTACGGCTTGCGGCGAGAAGACGCCTACATCACGCGCAGCGCTTGCTACAGCAGCAGCGGGTGAGGGAAAAGGCAAGAGTCGAGCCTCCCCTGATTCTTATCGTCATGAGTATCCTTCCGAGTATAAATCACAAGAGACAGCCTACCCTCCTACTGCACATCGCAGCCCCGCTGCGTCGTACACCTCGGACAACCCCAACGCATCCTTCTACTCTTCAAACTCCAAGCCCTTGCCCGCGTTACCTTCCACATCGCCCACACGAACGGTATTCGGCAGAAGCCTTGGCTCTCAATCGACGTTGGTTCCGCAAAGCTCATCGGGATCTTCATCTTCACTAACACGCATTGGTTATGAGCTTTGTACGACGTGCTTAGGAAAGTTCGGCCTCGATCACTCGTTGTCTAGTGGTGTGGGGAGCCCATCCTCACCAACATTTCCCCACACCGCACAAGAACTCTCAATCGCACGTCGGAGTGCTCCAAAGCGGAAAGGACAGCTACGTCACGCATTCTTGGAACAGATGTGGGGTTTCAATGGTTGGCAGGACATCGGTGTGCACTCCCGTTCTCGTAATCTATGTTCTGCCAAACTGAATCCATGAACAGAGCAGGACGAGGTATCGCATCATTGTTCTGGGTGTCAATCGGTGCTCTCAGGAACTGGGTACAAATGCGGTATCTGTGACAATTTCATGATATGCCGAGCATGTTACGGGTGCGCAATTCACCTTTTCCTTGAATTTTCGACTTACGAATACAACAATGTCGGACTCAGCGATGTTCACAACATTCATCCAGTTCACCCCTTCCTCAAGAAGAGAGTCAAGCCCGCTTCTAGGTCGCAAATCTTCTGTGGGCTACTCGACGGCGCCGGAACTTACGACAGTACGGATGAGTCTTGTAAGCAACCCATCGTTTCTCCCAGATGACGCTCACTTTTGGTAGCCCTTAAGCACCCTGGTGTCCAATGCTTCAAGTGGGTGATCTCCTCAAAGCGTCGATACCTTCTCGCTAACCTCTCTGCAGTTGTGAGCAGGACATAGTTGGCGCTCGTTTCCACTGCATCGATTGTACGGCGATCGACATCGACATTTGCTCGAATTGCGAGACAGCCGGTTTACCAGGTAACCTTGATGCGTCCGAAGGCGGACACCGTTCCTCCCATATCATGTTGAAGGTAAAGGAGCTTTTTTTGAGATTGTTCCCGCTCGCACCTGCTGACAACAAGGAAGATTCCGATGCCTCTGAACATGCACCAGGTGCAGCATGTTGCGCAGCGCGCCCATGGACTCAGACACGGTCGTGACAGTGCGGATTTGCGCAGGGTATCTCCACTGATGCGCTCAAGCCCCGGAAGCGTCTCTTCGATTTCTGCGGGTACCGTTTCGTACGGCAATGAAGGCCCCGCGGATATAGAGGAGGACTACGTCCACCTACAAGTCTGCAATTCGTGCTCTGAGGTTTAATTTCTTGCCCATTCTCGTACTGTGACTCTGAGACTTGCCCCACCTAGCCCATCATCGGCACCAGGTTCCAATGCCTCAATTGCCCTTCCAAACCCGACTCATACAACTTAGTATGTGACAACTTTTCCTCTTGTCGTTGACCCACCTCCCATCGTTCGTGGTATAGTGCTCAGACTGCGAGTTAAAGTCGTACAAAGTCCACAACCCAATGCACGTGTTCCTCAAAATCCCTCGGCCAGTGGACATCCCCAACGCCCTAGAGTCTGAATTCCCCATTATCCCAGTTTTGTTCGTAGGAAGTTTATCGCGCCAATCAATATCATCTGACCCTCCGTTTATAGATATCGAAGTCCTGCTGGTCCTGCTCCGGGCACCCCTTCCGCAGAAATATCGGATGATCCTGCGGGTACGTAAAAGTACACTTATCTATCGTTCGTACCTAACAACACCTTCCCGCTGGATCGTGTCAGCCTATCTTCACGACCTTACGCATACCATCGCCCTTTGCGACCGACACATGGTGCGGATTGTCGGCAAATGGTACCGCTGCGCCTTCTGCGCCAAGGACCTTTGTGCGGATTGTGAAGAGGTCGACACCCATGATGGCACTCACGTGTTCCTTGTGTTCAAGGCCCCCGTCGACACGCAAGCATTCCGGTGTGTCCTTCGTCATTCAGTCATAAGTCGTGAACTCTTGTTGATGCCTCCTAGCAGACATTTCGCTGATTTAGAAAGCCCAAATGGGAGCCCACCCGTGTTGCGTGGAGATATTTACTACTCACGACATAACTAATGCTACTTTTCTTGTCTCTCGGGTCTCATTTTATGCTTTACCGTTGCTATGTCTGTATTCAACCGCTTGTACTCGCTATCTTTCCAGGATTTGTCACTTGAACTAAGCAATGTACTGATATTACAAGAAATACAGGAATGAGCTAGCCCTTCTTGAAACCTGTAAGATGGTCAGCGATATGGATGTGACTCATAAGCACGAGCATAGACTCACCGAGACGACGCCGCTCGTAGAACAAGTCTGTGCGGCTGGCACCGAGATTGACGATCTTCGGACAGCCATCACGGTCTTTCTCCAAACGCGTACACTCGGCACAATAATATGCGTCCGAGATACCTGAGAGGAGAGGCGAAAAGGAAACCACATGCGTGAGTAGAGCGAAGAAGTGATCAAACGAGGCGGAAGAAAATCCTCACCTGGGGACCCACAGATGATGCAACGGCCTCCGTAAGTGCCAAAATTGCATTCGTCGCAAATTCTCACGAGAGTTTCTGGACGGACGTATGAGTCGCATACGGGACTAGCAACAAGGGACAAAAGGGGAAGGGTGGAGGATCCTCTCGTCAGCATAAACCGATAACTTTACCTTCCTTCTCTCTCTGTTGGTAAACCAACCAAACCCAAGGGAGGCATGATGGCCGAGAGAGAGAGAAAGGAAGAAATAAATAGTAGTGAGCTAACTCACCATTTTCCGTCACACTTCTCACAGAGACGACCGATGGCTGGATACGCATGCGGATTGGTGAGACGAGTCCTCCTTAATGGGAGGGTGTTTAATGAGACACCTACCTATTCCTGGCTGGCGTCTGCACATGATCAAATCTATACCTAGTTGTGAGAACCTAAATACTTGACTTCATAGAGTATGTACGCACCGGGATGGTGTTTGGACATGGTGGCAAGAGTGAGGGAAGAGCAAATCAGCAAGACTGACTGTGACTCAACTCACGTAACTTCACTTTGGTCAAGGCTCAATTGCTGACTCAGCCGCATTTTCGAGAAATATGAGTTCAAAAATATGAGTTCTAATAGACAACTGGCTGAGCAAACTACACATGATAACAAAGTTCGACCAGGCGCATTCGACTTATCTCGCCACGCATGCATCGAGCTAACCCTTGCCACTACTACGATAGATGGAAACTTCCAACTCCTTCCTTCATAGCCACCTGCAACTTCTCTAACATCACCTCCTTCGAACTGTACTCTGGTAACTTCAGGTAATTGACGCATGTCATCACGCTTGGCAAATAATCATCCGCCTTGAGTGGCGCCTCGTGCGGCTTGCGTACCACCGTCAACGGCGGGTTCAGCCCACGAAAACCTTCAAGATGTATGAGCGTAAGCACCAAACAATAATATACAAAGGCAAGAGGCTGACCTCCTATGGGAAGTTTGGGGCTTCCAGTGAGGAACTGGAGATACTGCCTGCGCGTCGATACGTCAAACTCTGACATAATTTCAACGAGATTTCGGATGGTTCGGCTTTCGACGTTGAATCCATGGTCTGCCTTGATTGCCTCATTCAATGCTATAGAAAATTAAAATCTGCATGCTTAGACACGGAAAAGCGCCCACTTTCAATGGACCAGTCTTCTTCAGCATTACCGAAGAGCATTACTAGCTCGTCAAGGGCAAACGCCTGAAGGTCGGTAATCGGGAACACTTTTGAGAAACCTTCTCGGAATGCCTTGGCTTGAAGCTTGGCGCCCTGCCCAATGATCGCCTCGATAACCTCAGCAATATACTCCTCGACATTTTCCGAGTTCACACTAATGTTCTTGCCATTTGGCTAGAAAGGCGGAATTCAGCCTTGGCAATCAGGTTTTGCTAGCAGATAGAATTACCCTTAGCTCAATGTCGTATCCTGGAATTGTAAAGTCCAGTGCTAAGTCCTCAACATCGACTTTCTCCTTCAAGAGCCTCTGTAGCTGTCATTGACGTCAGCGAAAACCAGTCGGCAAGTTTCGAAGGAAGCCAACCTTCTCTAGAGGCTTTGTGCATGCTTTGAGGGACCTTAGCTTCTCCAGTGATTTCGCAAGGTCTTCGTCAACAAGCTTCTCACAGGTCAATACTAGGATTTTACGCTACAATAACCAGCGCACCTTTAGCGTGTCAATAGTGAGCGGGACGTCCTCTCCAAGCGCAAGCTTGAGGAACACTTTATTGAACGACATGTCGATTATGCGAGAGTCCAACATTGCCTTTGCCACGAACTGCCCGATAACTCGAATGATATGCGTACGCTTGGAATCACCTTCGTTCGCAATGTCCTCGGCGCTGATTGGTGCAGGGAACAGTCCCCGAGGGTGGAACACATAGGAGCCACTTCGCAACGGATCATCATCACGCCAAATCTTCAGGTCACGTCTTGCAAATTCGCGCGACACCAGAGAATAGAACTCGAGCGTAGGGCCGAGGCCCGTGCCGACCTCCTCAAAGTACTCCACTTCGAGAATTGAAGATGAGGAACCGTACAGTTCGAACACCTTCATGGCACTCTCAAGAATGTGTTTTCGCGAGATCCGAACCTTCTGTCGCTGCAGCCGTCCAAGGAAGCCGACTCCATCATCTCGTCGTGAGGTGTCCTGAGAGCGATTTTGTTGGCTCTGCCATTTAAGGATAAGGCGGGCATAGCCAAATGAGGTCGATTGCAAGAAGTTGTACCGCGTTGCGAAGGGGAATAGGAAGGGGAAGTGTTGAGGGAGGTCGAGCGCCCAATCAGGGAGACATTGACTTCGGTTATTGATTAGCGAGGTAGATCTTGAGACAATTTTTAGACATTACCTTGCGACGATCATAGGCTCCTCTAGCTGACGCGTCAACTTGGCCGACAGTTTGTTGTTCACGAATGCCGTTTCGGGCAGGCTGCGGTTAGCATGATGCTGTCGCTCAGCCTCTACGACGTTCAGCTTATGTAGGACCCGAAGCAGGCGTAGGATCTTGGCATGTGGCGCATCCTCAGGAAGCGAAGATAACGATGGGGTGGGGGAACGGCTTCGTGCGACGGGCTCGGAGCTCTCACCACTGCCTCCGGCGGGGCCTGGGACCTTCTTGAACTTGATGGTGTACACTCCTTGCCATAATAAGTGGGGTGGTAGTGCTGACCCTGACCCTGCCTTTTTCTTGCGGAGCTCGTGTTGATGAATGGCACCATAGATCGTGAGGTCGAGTGGCAACGGGTGGTCGTCCATGGAGAACTCAAGGTGCCAATCCGTTTGCTTGGCTTTGAGTGCAGATGCGTACGAACCCTTCCCGGACCAACCTCGTGATAGAGAACCTTTCGAGCTACCCGGTATTGCCGAAGGCGTTCCCACCCTTGTCCCGTCGGGGGTCTGCGCCTCGATTTTGGAGCCATCTAGTGAACGGAAGGGGGGGGGGG
>QFDW01002138.1:0-15321 GCA_003315895.1 Lactifluus rugatus | reverse complement strand
ACGAAGACGACCCGCTAGCAATCGCAGTGCCTGATTCACCCCTTGCTGCTCGTCCGCGACGAGAGCGAGGGCCCGCAGGGACGGCGCCGGGATCTATTCGTCATGCACGGCGGGGGAGTGAGTCATCAGGGCAAAACGGTGAGCCGAGCAAGGCTGCGCGACGCCGCACGCTAGACGAGGAACTGCTCAACTCGGATGGCGTTACGGAAGAAGACTTGCTTGCGTTTGATATTGAGCCACATGTGTATACCGCGGTTGGCTCTGCTAATGGACCTGGGCGCGGGCGTAAAGGGTTCCTTGCGCACGGTGGCGGTGGCGGTATTCCTGTATTTATGGGCGCTGCAACGGTCGACGGCGCAGAAGAGGAAGATGAGGACGAGGTGCAGGAAATTACTCCTCCACCGCCACCGCCACCGCCAAGAAAAAACAGAGGACGTACTGCTGGTGGTGTGCGGAGATGATGAGGATGATTACGATGATATAAAACATATGACACGATCTACTGTTCACGTCTAAGCTGTACGTTGTTGTGAACTCTGTTTTCGTTTGTTATCGGGCCTTGGAGCTATCTCACCACTATATCTTTTTTTGTTATTGTGCCTTGCAGCTGTGTGTTACCCTATCTCATTTCGTTGTTCGCTATTCCCTGGTGTGTGGCTTCTTGAACGGCTTTGAAATTAAACTTATTGAGAGAAGTCAATTCCGGGTCAAGGGACCGGGGATTCTCGTCAGCTTACTCTTATACTTATACTGACATGTCACGGTCTGTATTCGGTATCTCCGACTCAGCCCTCGCCGCACTCTCAGAGAGTTCACGAGAGTCCATACAACGATTTCTTAATCACTCACCCGAATCCTCGAATTCGTACGTATTATCATTCGTAGTAACTCCGGGCCGGCCCAGCGGCTTCCTCTGAACACGTTTCTGAACGTCGAATCTGATTCGCGTCCCTAGACATGAGGATCTACCCATATCAAAGCTCAGCGCAGTGCTCATTCTGTTGTACGAACATGCAGGAGAGTTACGAGTGCTTTTGACCACCCGCTCAAAAGAACTGCGTTCCCATCCAGGACAGACCGCCCTGCCCGGAGGGAAAATGGACCAAGGCGACGCTACCGTCGTCGAAACAGCAGTGAGCCTTTTCTCTCCTCAGGCTCCCTGCCGTTTTTTTTCCTTTGTAGGACAGAGCGTAGCCATTGACAGCACCGCCTCGATTTGTTTTTTTTTCTGGCTAGTAGTTTAGGGAAGCAAATGAAGAAGTTGGGTTCCCTCTGTACTCCCCGCATGTCCACACCCTCTGCACACTCGATCCTTTCGTCTCGCGGAACTTGATAGTGGCCACTCCCGTAGTAGCACTTCTGGATGATGTCTCGGTTCTGGAGGAGCTGCGTGCGGCTCCCGATGAGGTGGCACATATTTTTGACCACCCGCTTGAGGCGCTGCTCGATCCAGAGCTGGCACGCAAGGAGCCACTCGTGAGCCTAGGGAGCGATCATTGGCCTTACGAGGCAGAGCTTCATGTGCGTTCGTTATTGTCCACGTCTGTCATTCTCGTACAATTTCTCACGCTTATTATTATTATCGCCCTACTTGAATTACACCGCCAGAACTTCACGGATGGCCTCTGGCTGGGCAGTACATACCGCCTGCACCGCTTCCGGAGCACTGCTTCACCGGTGAAAGGACTGACAGCAGACATCCTCGTAAGGCTTTCTCATTTTTCACTGTGCCTTCTTGCTTTGTTCTGTTGACGGACTGAAAATTAGATCGGGGCCGCGACGATTGCGTACGCTCGCGAGGCTGAATTTCAGAGGTGGGGACCAGGCCAACTGAAATCTTTCGCAGAAATCCAACAGGCTATCTACGCTCATTCACCTCCACCGTCCTCAACTGGATGTGTTGTGCCAACGGAAACTGTCGAGGCCTGATAGCTACTCAGACATTGGGTTGTTCCTCATAGATGTACTCACAAAATTAGGTTAGTGAGATAATAGCATTTGTAGCTTTGGCGGGAACGCGCAGGTGCATAATTGTACAGGTAATAAGATATGACCTAGGGCGATCACAAACATGACAAGACCAGCGCGACTCGCCAGGACAAGGGCGGTCTCTTGACTTTGTGGAATCGATGTATACAATTCGTAGCCGTTTAGTGGAGAATGCCTGACGCTTAGTAGTTAAAACACGAGCTGGGTGTTCCCCTTGGCATCCTGCGGCCATTTGTCGGATTTCAAGTTGTACGGGTTTGAGTGTGAGTGACTGAATGTGCCGCTGGTTGTTGTGTTTTTCAGGGCAAATTTTCTGTACCGCAGCGAAATTTATGCCAGGAGGATTCTGACGCTAAATGTTTCCTTTGATCATTTCGTGAGTTATGGCCACATGGATAGCAATTCGTGTAAAGTAATGTCACGCCAGCCGTGTAACGAGACAACAAATGACAGCAAGTGATAATGGATTCCTATCCTTAGATACACGTAGTAAGAGGCCTGTATCCGCGCTACGTATACAGTACCCTATCATTTGGCAACGTGCTCCGACAGCAGCTTGATCATCTCTTCATGTTCCTGATCCGCAACCTCGATTACGGTCCTGCCGCTGTCATCTTGCGCTTGTGTATCCGCCATATGCTCGAGTAACACACACGCGACAGCGAATCTCCTCTCTTTTTTTCCCCCGAACTTATTCCTGCGTGAAGCCAGATGCAACGGGGTCGAACCATTGATATCCCGCGCGTTCACATCGACACCGTAGCCAAGCAAAAGCCGAGCTACATTAGGGTGACCAAATGTCGCCGCTAAGTGTAATGGAGTTTGGCAGTTGGTCTTTTGGGCTTTGGGGTCTGCATTGTACTGCAGAAGTATCCTAGCTGGCTCGAGATTTCCACGTGAACTTGCATAATGCAGTGGAGTTGAGCATTTCAGCGTCTCCCGGACATTCGGATCCGCACCATGACTGAGTAGCCACTGCACAATTTCGGGCTCGTCGTCTAGTGATACCCCATGCAGTAGAGTTCTTCCAAAAATGCCTCGAATGTCCACGATTGCACCATGTTGATAGAGTAACTCTGCAATATGAAGGTGCTTCTTCGCCATTGCAGCCCCCAGGGGTGTCACAAAATAACCACCGCGAGCATTCACATCTTGCTGACGCTCGACAATGAGGTGCTGCACCAGGTGATGAAGTCCACAGAGCGCAGCGTAGTACAGGGGGTGTGTGTCTAATATATTGTCTTGGTTGAAATAGAAAAGAAAGGAATGGGGGCCGGAACTCGGAGGAGTGTCGATGTCGTGGAGTCGGAGCCACGCAGCAAAATGTAGTTTGTTAGGATCAACGAGAAGTTCCATCCCTTTCCACATGCAGGACGATGCATTGCCGAACTGGGCGTGGTCAACCCAGTGTCGAGCGGCATATGCAGCTAACGGAAAGCTGTCCTTGATGCTATTCTCACTAACATGATCGTCCACTGGCAAGCGTAACAGGACACCTAAGCAGCATTGAGCAAGGATCGTGTGCGCTCTCTCCAGGAAGATATGATAACGAGAGATATCGATATTTGAGTCAGCGAGGCGAGGCGAGGTCAGGAACTCCTTCACTGAGAAGTGCGAGAATTGTACAACCCGCGATTCGCCTGTGTCGACAATGGTGATAAAACTGGAACATGCTGCCTGAAGAGCTTCTTCTTGATCCTCCCATCGCCAGTCTGGGTTCAAACTTGGAGTTCCTTCAGGACCATCAAAGTTAACTGCGAGGACTTCTCCGAGCTCCTGGACACGAAGCGGTCGGATAGCCACCACGAGGCATTGCAGAAGACGATAAACGTCCTCCCGGTTCGTGGCTTTGATTCCCTTCAGGACACGCAGATATGTCTCGTCTAGAGACTCAGGCAATTCGCCGAGGACACGCTCAACATTGCGTGCAAGACATTCTCTCAGTGTTTCCAGCTGACATACAACCCATCGAAACCTGAGTAACCGATGTGAGAATCTGGTATGAGCATAGACCGAGACGCATACATTCCGTCAGCTTTCTCAGAGAGTGCCTTGATAACCAAGTCTTTGATCTCTTGTCTCCATTTCTTCATCACTGGCTCGCCATCTGAATTAACCACTGAGCGGACGTATTCAGTGATATCCTGCTTCTGGCCATCTTGGTCATGCAGAGACACCTTGAAACGTGCCACTTGTTCAAGAGAATTCCGTATATCGAACTCGGGACGACTTGTTACACATATATGCAAGTTCGGAAGGCGCAGCTCGACGAGTTCCTTCACAAAGGCCAGGACCTGTTTACGCGAGCAAGGCACTCCAATTGCCTTGGAAATGTTTGGACATTCGTCAAGAGCATCGACAATAATATAGATTGGGACTTGTCCCAGGACTGGAAGCGTGCTTTTGATGCATTGTGAGAGTGAGATATCGCTGGGTTGTTGTTTACCCCTATCGTGTGTAGAATACAAGTCGAAAAGTGCCTTGAAGCAAAGATCGGATTGACCACAGAGCTGAATGAGGAGAGAAGTCTGTAAAGCACGACTATCCTGCTTTGATGCGTCTTTGAAGTCGAAGAAAAAATAGGTCATGTAGGACGGTGTAGCGTTGATGAACTGTTTCACGTGATGGATGATCGCAGAGCTTGTTGAAAATATGACTTATTGGAACAAAGCAAGGCAGATAGTAACATACCTAAGAATACTCTTTCCTGATCCAGCTGTGAAACCAGGAGGGAGAGATCAGCAACAGGAAAGTCACAGAACAAAGAAAATATATACGTTTTCCATGAATCCAGAACAATGACCCAGAAACTGATGTCTTCCAATCTTCAAATGGACCACCTTGAGTGAACCATGATGCAGTTCCGTCGTGGTAAGCAGCACGCGCAGTGTTATAATTGATCGAAGGATCTGGGGGGGAGAGCCATTGGTGAAATCTTTCACGTAATTGGTCTCGAGTGGTATTTTGAGACTCTAGCCAACGCCTCAGATCACCGAGATCGTTCCCAATCTGTTGCGTCGCTGACGTTGCTTCCCTTATACCTATGAGGGTCAAGCTCATTATTTGCAATGGAGACTAGCCGGAATACATGTTGCGCACCATCAACGACCTGTTCCATTTTATTGTCTATGCTGTCCGTAGCCTCCAAGACTTGCACAGTCGCCGTCAGAGCCTCATCATTTGACAATTTTTCTAGCCTTTTCAGGGCATCTTCAATATCTGTCCTTCCAACCAACTTCTTCAGATATTTCTCTGAGAGTCGTCAGTCAAGTGACAACTGCCTATGGTCCGACTCACTCCCCCATCCTTGTCTGATCTCCTTTGTCGCGATGGCCAAGATTCCAAGAATCTCGGCCATTATCTTCGCAATAACGTTCTTCATCGCTTCAGTCAGTCGCACTTTAACGTAGGTCTCGAGACGTTCGAAAAAGGATTCGATTCGATCGAACAGATCAACGAGCGCATCTTGACTCGCACCGACATCCTTGGCCGCCTACAGACTTTATGGTCAGACTTGTCCGTACCGATCCGATCGAGGATACTACGCACTATGAGGAAGACACCTATTCCAGCAAATATCACGTTTGCCGGCGAGAATACCTGGAGTGTGGATGTCAGAAAGCAGACCTTTGACGACGTCTGGAGATTCACCATGCCGACACCCTGGCCAAGGGCAGCAGAAAATACACATAAAACAGTAACAGTGGCATTGAGCCACTGTTTAGGGCTCCCATCATTGCTCTGAGACTGAATGAATTGTTGAATGTTGTATTGTCTGTTAAGCAGGTCGAGGATAGCTTTAGGAGAGTCGCAATCTTGTAGCTGGGCTGTGAGGTGATGGGAAAGGAGGTCCTTCTTCGTCCTTCTTTTATACTTGTTCAAGGCGGCGTCGAAAATATCACGGAAATTGGAAGAGGCGCTTGAGACGGTCACGGTTGCCACGGGAGTGTGAGACATAGGGCTTGCGAGGAATTAATCCTCACTGAGAGGATTCGGTAGGTGACACGAGGCAAAGATAATAGTCCGCTAGGTCTGTGAGTACATCCTTGCCACGGTGACCTGATATAGATGATAAGCGCTCAGTGTTACCCTACCCGCTCGAGAGAGATAGTGTGCTGTCTTTGCCTTCAAAGGCGCGCATATCTTCCCTTGTAATGAGCCGGCCATACTCATACATGGATGGCATCCACTACAGTAAGTTAGTCAGTAATGTTGTGTGACGAGTATGGCTGTAACGATTCTCTTTCCCGTCATCAAAGGCTATGACACACCTCCCCAATCACACTCCCTTGCATGAACCACTGATTGATGAGCGGGCTTTATTCGACGGGCACAGCAATGCAGTGAAGAGTACATGAAGAGCTTGCGCCACAACCTTCCCCCTTTCCCGCACGCTCTTCATTGTGACTGGACATCGGGTCGATGGCAAGCGCCGCTGAGTTCCTGACTATACCGCCGGCTGTCCATTCCGTTTCCTGTCGCAGCTCATCCACGGACCCAAACGTCCTGAACTGTTCCGCCTCGGTGGTACGCCGTGTGCACTTTCTGACCAAAGCCGCCCAAATATGACTACGTGGTGTCTCCTCCCTGCTCATCGAGCTCTCTAGAACGGGCCCACCACCACCTTCACCCACTTCCCGCCCATCCCGTTCAATATTGGTTGATGAGGTATCTGGGCGGAGCGACTAGCGAGTGGTGCTAGTAGTGGTGTGCTGCCAGGACTGCCATATAGCAGAAGGGAAAACAGCGCTCGATGGATCCCTTAGCGAGTAAGGCATCATCACCTCCGAGTTCAACTTTGGTTGGAGAAAGCAGACCCAGCAAGGGTGATATGTGAATTTTCCCAGGAAGCACAGACATGTCCGACGAGATTCGGTGGGCTTGAAGGAGAGGGCGTTAAGGGTGGAGAATGAAGGATATGAAGACAATATTAAGAAGTTGGAGGAAGAAGTATGGCAGCTTAGAGAAGAGGTGCGCGTCTTCGGTCCAATGTTGACAAGACTTTTCTTACCCAAGCTGACGAGGAGGCAAGAAACGACTTCTTGTATTCCCATTACATGTCTAAGCCTCCGCCTCTGCCTCCACCCACAGGTCCAACCCCACCACTAGGTAGTCACCTTGTTCCTTCACGAATACCAACAACTCCTGCAGCACCGGAGGTGTCATTTTCCGACGTTAGTACACACTTGCGACACGCTAGCACCCCAGTCGAGGTCCCGATTAACGCACCACCCAGAGCAAAGCGCGTAAGACAACCCACGATCCATATCCCTGCGGACAAAGGGGGGGTGTTCCTTGAAGAGATGAAATTTATCGGACTAAGGAAAAGCGTTTGGCGCACCAGCAGATTTGAGCCGACCGCCTCCCCGTCAATTTCTGCGGGTATTCAGCGTCACCACGCCCAGTTGATGGCCCGGTTACAATTGGCGAGAAGCGAGAGAGATAGGTCAATACTCAGGCGAAGGTGTGCAGTTGATCAAGCATCGACTAATATTCTCACTTCCGAGCTCAGCAGACTCACTCCTTCAATCTGCACGTATCAGCTTCTCTTCTCACCGTCACTCTCAGGTCCAGAGACTACCAGAAACGGGACATTCGAAGCCTTTATACCTGGACAATCGTGGCCTTCGAGTTCTGTGGATGGGGCAAACAATTGCCCATAGCTGCTGCTGAATTGCCTGAGGACCGCCAGTAGACCAGTCGAGGTTCCGATTAACGCACCACCGAGAGCAAAGCGCGTCGGACAGCCCACCATCGGTGTCATTGCAGACAAAATGGCGGCGTTCCTTATTTATAACAAGATGAAATTTATTCGACTGAGGAAAAGCGTTTAACGCACTAGCTGATATAGGCCGACCGCCTCCTCGTGCGAGTTCTACCGATAATTCGTTTATTGCCACAGGTATTCAGCATCCACCACGTCCGATCGGCCCGGTTATAATTGGTGAAGAGCGAAAGTGGGTGATCAATACCCAGGTGAAGACGTGAAGTCAATCAAGCGTCGGTGAATGGGCCCACTTCCTCGCTAAGCAGACTTCACACCTCCAATCTACATGCATCAACTTCTCTACTCACTCTCACTCCCGGGGCTAAAGCGTACGAGAAACGGCGTTTGCGCTCATTTATACCCGTACGATTGTGGTCTTCGAGCCCTGTTGATGGGACAGACATGACCCATCGCCCACTTCAGGGATACAACGTTAGTGCCGATGAACCGTTGCCATTCACACCTCTTGTTGCCGCTGACATTCCAGTGGAAGAGGAGGTGCCCCCACCTGCCACACCTCCCAAAAGGGCTGGTGTTCCTCTACTCACACGCCTTGTCAAGCTCAGGCTAACGAGCAACCAACCGACCTCATATTGAACAAACGTTCTCCGTCCTGCACTCTACTAGGACACCGCTCAAGGCGCGCCCTCCGTCACGATCCGCTGCGCAACGCAGGACACTTGAAGAACCTGGTGACAAGGACTACACGCTGGTGATCACAGTGCTTGAGTCGCCTCTTGCTGCCCGCCCATATATATATGAGAGAGAAGTCCTGCAGCCATCGTCGAGTCGGCATGCACGACGGCCCGGGGGGAGTGAGCCACCAGCCCAGAGCAATGGGCCGTGGAAACCTGCGTGGTGATGCGTACGGACGAGGAGCTACGTAACTCGGATGGCGTGACTGAGGAAGACTTGTTGGCGTTTGATATCGAACCGCATATCTATACTCCGGTTGGCTCTGCTAGTGGGCCTGGGTGTCGGCGTAAAGGGTTCCTTGCGCGCGGTGGCGGTGGCGGTAATTAATTCCCGTATACATGGGCTCTGGAAGTGCTGAAGGCGCGGAAGAGGCCGATGAAGGTGAGTGCAAGCAATTGCTCCACTACCGCCACCGGCGCCGCGAAGAAAAACGAGAGGACATACTGCTGGCACTGTGCGAATGGTGATGACAAAGATAACGATGACATAGAGCGTTGATGCCGTATAGCGTAGATTGTCGTGAACTTCTTGTCTTCGTTTGTTATTGGGCCTTTGGAGATTACCACACTATCATTTTGGTGCCTTGCAATTTCGTTACCCTTTTTAACTTTATATTGTCACTGTTCCCAGGTGTGCGGCTTGTTGAACGAGGTTATTAATAAAATCATGTTTATTGAAAGAAATTTCGTCTGAGCCGAGAGACTTATCTCGGAGCTTTCAGTCAAGACTCGGACATCCGAGTCTGACCAGATCTGACATGATTGCACCCATTTTCGGTATCTCCGTTCTCAGCGCTCGCCGTACTCTCAGATCTGCAGAGAGTTCACTGGAGTCCATAAAATCATTATCCACTCATCCACCCGAATCCTCAAACGGGATACGTATTCTTATTCATTTGCAATTGTAACTTCAGGCCAGCACACTGGTATAACTGACTCAGACATCTTCCATTTGGTGGTGGGTTCCTCTGAATGTTTTGAAAGTTGACCCTTGATCCGTGCCCCTACTAGACATCTGGATCTAACTGTTTGAAGGCCGCCGTAGTGCTGGACCTGCTGGTTCTGTTGTACGAACATACTGGCGAGCGACCTGCCATTGACCACCCGCTCAAAGGGACTGCGCTCTCATCCAGGTGCTGAGACTACTGTTCCCGCACGACAAATGGACAAAGCGGACACTGGCGTCGTCGAAATAGCAGTGAGCCCTTCCCCTCCTCTCTCTCTAATACCGTTATGGGACCCGCCATGGTCGATCATTGACGACGTCACGTTTTTTCTTTCTTTCTGGCCAATTTATTATAGGGAAGCGGATGAAGAAGTCGGATCCTCACGTCGTTCCCCCAATATCTACACCCTCTGTACCCTCGATCCATTCGTCTCGCGGAACTTGCTAGTGGTCAGACCGGTTGCTCCTGTAGTGGCACTTCTTGATGGTGTCCCCGTCCCGGAGGGGCTGCGCGCGGCTCCCCTCGAGGTGGCACATATATTCGACCATCTCCTCGAGGCGCTGCTCGATGCTGAGCTGGCCCGCAAGGAGGCGCTCATGCTGCTGGGGAGCGAGCAGTACCCTTATGAAGCATAACTCCATCTGCGTTTGCCGTTGTCTGTCTGGCGTTCCTTTACCTTTCTCATTCTTATCAATATCCTTCTACTCGACATGAGCCACCAGAACTTCACGGATGTCCTCTGGCTGGGTAGCACATACTGCCTGCACCGCCTCCGGAGCGCTGCCTTGTCGGTCAAAGGATCGACAGCAGACATCGTCGTAGGTTTTCTTATTTCCCTGCCTTTGCTTGCTTTATTCGGTTGACGGAATGTGGATAACAGATTGCCACTGCGTATGCTCGCGAGGCCGGATTTCAGAGGTGGGGACCAGGCCGATTGCTAGTGAAACCATGATCCTTCGTAGAACTCCAACAGACAATCTAAGTTCATTCACACCCACCGCCGGTACTTGGACGCGTCGTGCCAACTGCAGCTGTCGGGTCCTGATGACTACTCGGACGCTGGGTTGTTCTCATAGGCGTACATACAAACAGTACAGTGACGAGCTATAGCTAATAGCATCTATGACTTTTGGCGGGAGGACACTGATGCATAGTTATACAAGTGATCACATTTGGCCCGAGACGATCACAAAAGTAATGGAAGACCGGTGTGACCGGCCAGGTCAGGATGGACCCTCGACTTTATCGAGTAGGTGTATATGCAGCCATTTTGTGGGGCATGGCCATATGGATGTCAAGTTTGTAGACTGAATGTGCCGCCGGTATGTCCTTCATGGCGAACCTTTAGTACCGCAGCAATTCTTGCGAATTTACACCTGGTGAATGTTGAGGCTAAACTGTTGTCTGGCGCCGCCACATCAATTCATGTAAGGTAATGTAGCGTAGAGCGATACGAGTGACGTTGGATTCCTATCCTTAGACATACGTAGTAGTAGACCTGTGAGGGCTATAATCTACGTATTTAGCAACGTGCTCTGACAGTAGCTTGATCATCTGCTCATCTGTATCCGCAACCTCGAATGCAGTCCTGCCCTTGTTATCCACCGCCTGTATATCTGCTCCATTCTCGAGTAATAAGCATGCGACAGCGAATTTCTCCTCGCGTGTTGGCCCTCCTTTATCCCTACTTGAAGCCCGATGTAACGAGGTCGATCCATCGTTACTCCGCGCATTCACATCAGCACCGTAGCCAAGCAATAACCTGGCCAGATCGGTGTGACCACGTTCTGATGCGAAATGTAATGGGGTTTTGCCTTCGACATTCTTAGCCTCGACGTCTACATTATGCTGCAGCAGTATCCGAGCTGCCTGAAGATTCCCTCTTGAAGTGGCATAATGCAGTGGAACCGAGCCATCCGACATTTCACGGATATTTGTGTCTGCATCATGTCTGAGTAGCCACTGCACAATTTCAGGCTCGTCACGTGTCGACACCCCATGTAGTAGGGTTCTTTCTCTAAAGCCTCGAACATCCACGATTGCACCGTGTTGATAGAGTAGCTGTGCAACACGAAGGTGTTTCCCCGCCAATGCCGCCCCTAGGGGTGTCACATAATGTCCGCCATGGGCGTTCACGTCTTGCTGATGCTCAACAATCAGGTACTCCGCTAGGTCATGAAGTCCACTGAGCGCAGCATAATACAAGGGGTGTGCGCCTGATCTGTCACTTTGATTGAGTGAGAAATAGAAAAGAAAAGAATCCATAGTGGGATCAGTGTCCATGTCGTGGGACCGGAGCCATGCCGAAAAATGTGGCTTCTTGGGGTCAAAGAGAAGTACCATTCCTTTCCATATGCGGGACGACACATTCCCAAACTGGGCATGGTCGACCCAGGATCGAGCGGCATATGCACCCAATGGAAAGCCGTCCTCGATGATATTCTTATTAACGTGGTGGTCCGCTGGCAAGCGCAGCAGGACACCTAAGCAAGATTGTGCAAGGATCGTGTGCGCAGGCTCCAGGGAGATATGATAGCGGGAGACATCCGTGCTTGAGTCGCCAAGGCGAGGAGAGGTCAGAAACTCTTTTACTGAAAAGTGCGAGAATTGAACAACCCGTGAATTGCCTGTGTTGACAATTGCGATCAAACTGGAGCATGCTGCCTGAAGAGCTTCTTCTTGATCTTCCCACCGCCAGTCTGGATTCAACTTCGGAATCCCTTCAGCACCATCAAAGTTAACCGCCAGGACTTCTCCGAGTTCCTCGACACGAAGTGGTCGGATAGCCACTACGAGACACTGCAACAAACGATAAACGTCCTCTCGGTTTGTGGCTTTGATTCCCTTCAGGATACGCAGATATGTCTCGTCCAGAGATTCGGGCAGTTCGCTGAGGACACGCTCAACATTGCGTGCAAGACATTCTCTTAACATTTCCAGCTGACATACGACCCACCGAAACCTGAGTAACCGTGTGAGAATGTGTAATGAATATAGACTGACACCCATACATTCCGTCAGCTCTTTCAGAGAGCGTCTTGATAACCAAGTCTTTGATCTCTTGTCTCCATTTCTTCATCACTGGCTCGCTGTCCGAACAAACCACTGAGCGGACGTATTCTGCGATATCTTCCTTCTGGCCATCTTGGTCATGCAGAGATACCTTGAAACGTGCCAATTGTTCGAGGGAATTCCGTATATCGGATTCAGGACGACTTGTTACACATACATGCAAGTTCGGAAGGCGAAGCTCGACGAGTTCCTTCACAAACTTGAGAACCTTTTGACGGGAGCGAGGCACCCCAATTGCCTTCGAGATGTTAGGACATTCGTCAAGGGCATCAACAATAATATAGATTGGGACTTGTCCCAGAACCAGAAGGGTGTTTTTGAGGCATTGTGAAAGTACGCTTTCGCTGGGTTGTTGTTTACCCTTATCGTGTGTAGAATACAAGTCGAAAAGAGCTTCGAAGCAAGGATCGGATTGACAACAGAGCTGAACGAGGAGAGAAGTTTGTAGAGCGCGAATATCTTGCTTTGAAGCGTCTTTGAAGTCGAAGAAAAAATAGGCCATGTAGGACGGTCTGGCGTTGAGGAAATGTTTTACATGATAGATGATCGCAGAGCTTGTCGAAACTATGACTTTATGGAACACAGCAAGTCATATTGTGACGTACCTAAGAATGCTCTTTCCTGATCCGGCTATGAAACCAGGAGGGAGAGATCAACAACGGCAAAGGTGCTGAGAAAAGAAAGTATGTACGTTTTCCATGTATCCAGAACAAGGGCCCAGAAATTGATGTTTTCCAATCTTCAAAGGTATGGCCTTTAGTGAACCACGCCGCAGTACCGTCATGGTAAGCATCGCGAGCAGTGTTATAATTAACAGATGGATCTGGGGGCGAGAGCCACGCTTGGAATTTCTCTCGTAACTGGTCTCCTGTGACAATTTCAGATTCTAGACAAGGACAATCGAATTTAGAGATCACGGACGTTTCAGATCTTCAACATCGTTTCCAATTTGTTGGGTCGTTAACGTTGTTTCCCTTATACCTATGACCACGAGCGTTACTATTAGTAATGGAGACTGGTCGGAATACAGGTTGCGCACCATCAACAACCTGTTCCATTTTATTGTCAATGCTGTCGGTAGCTTCCAGGACTTGCACAGTCGCCGTCAGAGCCTCATCATTTGACATTTTTTCCAGCCGTTTCAGAGCATCTTCAATATCCGTCCTTCCGACCAGCTTCTTCAGATATTTCTCTGAGAATCGTCAGTCAAGTGACAACTGCCTATGGTCCGACTCACTCCCCCATCCTTGTTTGATCTCCTTTGTCGCGATAGCCAGGATTCCAAGTATCTCGGCCATTATCTTTGCAATTAAATTCTTCATCCCTTCAGTTAGTCGCACTTTAACGTAGGTCTCGAGACGTTCAAAAAAGGATTCGATTCGGTCGAAGAGATCAACGAGCGCATCTTGACTCGCACCAACATCCTTGGCAGCCTACAGATTTTATGGTCAAATTTGTCTGCAACGATAAAGGATACTACGCACGATGAGGAAGACACAAATTCCAGCGAAAATCACAGTTGCTGGTGAGAATACCTGGAATCTCGATGTCAGAAGGAGAGATCCTTGACAGATTAACATGTTAATCTGGAGATTCACCATGCCGACACCCTGGCCAAGGGCAGCAGAAAATGCACACAGAACAGTAACAGTGGCGTTGAGCCATTGTTTAGAACCCCCATTATTGTTCTGAGATTGAATAAATTGTTGAATATTGTATTGTCTGTTAAGTAGGTCGAGAACAGCGCTAGGAGAGTCGCAATCTTGCATCTGAGCTGTGAGGTGATGGGAAAGGAGGTCCTTCTTCGTCTTTCTTTTATACTTGCTCAAGGCAGCATCGAAAATAGGTCGGAAATTGGAATTGGAGCTTGAGGCGGTTGGGACGAGAGGTTGAGACATGGAAACTGTTAGGAGGAGCTAATCCTCGTGAGGGAATTTGGTGGGTGACAAGGCGAAGAAGACAATCCAGTGGTTTTCTGTGTCTGTGCGTATTGCCTCGTGTTGATAGAAAATCGTGGGAGGATATGGCAAGGTTGACCAGATATGGATAATAAAGGCGCGCAGTGCAAATCGTAGAATACAGCGTGACAGACATGGAGACAAAACACACTGTAGGGGCAGTCGAGTTAGACGTGATAAGGGAAGGCAAGGTCTTATGCGATGATCTTGATCACTATATTGACAGTGCGCGCGTCGTGGTCCCGTGCGGTTACCGTACCAGTATATCTCAGGCTTACCTTGCCTTGATAATGACGCGGTCTTACGTGGAAAGCATAAAGCATAACCTCGTCGCGCATATAGAATCTCATCTCGATATACTGGACATGCAATATTACGGTAACAAGTTGTATATTGTGTGTTTGTCTGTGGTGTCTATGTTCTGATTATCAATAACTCGGATGATACTACTATAGGCGGTTCACGTGCCAGTGTAAGTAAACCGAAGATGGCCTCACATCCGAATCTCCGTACGGGAGCAGCATTGGAAGCTAGATCTTTCCCCTGCTGTGATTCATCATCCATCCACATGAAATAGATGTCACTGCTATTCAAGAACCTTCGTGTCCATCAAGTCTTCGGTGCCAACACCGACGTCGGCAAGACTATCCTCACGTGCGGTCTAGCACGCGCCTCGGCAACCAAAGAGAACAAGGTATTCTATCTCAAGCCAGTGAGCACAGGTCCCATTCAGGAGGCAGATGACGAGTAAGTCCTGCTGTCATTATCAACGGGCAGTGACGTTGACAGTTGGTCAAATAGACACGTGAAAAGATATGCAGGACCTCGCAAAGGTCTAGTAGACGCTCAATGTCTTTACCGCTTTGACGAGCCGGTGAGCCCACATCTGGCTG
>QFDW01002136.1:0-15655 GCA_003315895.1 Lactifluus rugatus | reverse complement strand
CAGAGTGATACATCACCTGCCATGAGAACTGAAACACTGGCATGAAGCAAGGATTTCTCTAGCGATGAAAACCGGACTAGAGATGAGAGGCTCGTAGCCATAGTGGACAGTTGATCGGCTTGTAAAATATGTCAGGGGTGGTGAGCAAAAGAGAGTAGAAAGAAACGCACCAGCTATTCGTGACCCTTGGCGCACTGAAGACACAATTGCGATAATATCAAGGAGGCGGTCGAGGGTGTCATTGTATTTGCTTGATTCCATACACTGTGCCATGCTAACAAATTCCTCTACGAGCACTTTCGATACCGGGAGAAATTGCTCTGCCCCTTTGCAATGATGGATAAGAGCAGTGAGGAGACGGCGGAGGCAAGTATGGGTCAGCGAAGACACTTGGCTTCTAAGGTGTACTCTAAGAAGTGGTCTGATCACGGATGGAGTAGCTGTATGAAGTGTTTGCGATACGGACTGAGCCGGGCATCTTCTCAGAGATTGACTAATCAGTATTGGGCTTGACACACCTTGCACGCAAAAATACATGCCCAAGCGCATGCATCCTCAACCCCGGCTAGATCATCAGCCATTAATTCAACCGTAACTTCCCTTCTAGAAGCTTTCAACCGGCGCAGTAAAGACGCCCAGACTTCCGCCATAGCGCGCTGCACTTCCGAGTTGCATTCGAACAACACAGTACGCACTTGTTTCCAGGTCCGCTCCAAGAGGTCAGGTTCTGTGGCTGGCACGAGTAAATGTTTAAATAACGATGAGAACGTAGCAAGGAGAGTGGTGAGCGCCGCCGCAGAGATAGAACGGGGTAAAAGTCGGAGAAGTCGATTGAGTAAGTCGTCGTACGAGGGAAGAATAATGGAGCGAAGGTCATGAATGAGTTTCTGCATGAGACTGCGGGAGGTCAGGTGAAGGGAATGAAATAGCATGTGTTCGTATGCTCACTCCAGCAGAGCAACCAGCGCCTCGTCGTCGGCACGGTCAAGCGTGGAAAGCCATAACTGTACTATGTCACCCCAGTGGTGGACAAGAAGCGGCATCGAGGCGGACATAGTCGCAACGTCTGTCGAAAACTGAACAAAAGCTGGAGAAAGATTCAACTGCCTCCAGTGCTCAAAGGCCTCAAAGAAATGCGATTCGTCGTCCTAATGAGATCACTGAGTAATCAAACAGTCGACAAAGAGCTAGAGGCGCACCCCAATCTCATGCTCAAAGTTTGACTGAGTAAGTGCGGACGGGAGATGAACGCCCTTTAGTGTTGCTTGATACGATTGATGCTTGTGCGCCGTCAATCCCTTGACGATGGAACCAGGAGGAAAGTGCGCACCTTGAAGCGCTTCACGCGCTGGGTATTATCTGTTTCTTCCATCAAATAAACAGTCCTACGGCGTAGGGTGTATCCTCTGCCTCGAGCAGGAAATTTCGGATGAAGACAACTTGAGGTAAAAACCGCGAGCTAGAGGCAATTCTCGGGCCGACTACCCGTCTTGTGAAATTAGCGTACCTGAACCTTATCCTATTCTCTGCCCAAACTCTTGGGAACCTCACAGGGAGGCGAAGGTATGCTCCGATTCCTCAAGGCTACCCAGTGCGCACGGCTGAGACAAGTGTAGGACCCAGGGCAACCCAGGTCCCTGCCACAGGTGTCGATTTAACCACCCCCTTCCTACGTTTTTCCAGTACATCGTCTGCACATATCTCCACTTACTCCGAACGACATCATTTCCAAGAAACGTCAAGAACCATGCTACGTTCTCTGCCTGCCCTTTTTTGTTTGTTTTGTTTTTTTGAATCTGCATCGCCTGCCCATTTCCGCCTCTCAATCCCGCAGCTGGGGGACCGCGTCTGTATTTAACACGTAGCGGAATATAAATGCTGACTTTGAAAAAAACCTTATTCAGAGCAGCAGAGTACTGGCATCGCTTCTCAGAGTGTACCCTCAACTCAAAGTTGGTCGTAGGCAGAGTCATAGATCTGTACTAGTAGATGCCCGACAAATGATGCGATCTACAGGAGCCTTAGACAGTATATGGCCCAAGTTTGACCCGGAACTGCTAATCTGAGTCTACTAGTATGAGGACTCGGTATCCTTCTTTCTCCCCTTTTACTGGGCAGTGGCCTGCTGCTGTGCAGTACTGTGTGCAGTACTGGTGCTACTGGAATTCAACATTTTCTTTTTCCCTGAGGGGTGGAGGTGGATCGGACTGGATTGTCCCTCCTCTCTGGGAAAAGAAAGGTCGAATAACTAGGACCAGTACAACAAAGCAGCAAGCCACTGGTTGTGACCCTGCAATGCACTATCAGCACCACAGAAAAAGTGTTTTAGTGCTATGTGTGCCATGTGGGGCCACGCATGGCCAAATTATGGAGTTTGCAGCAAGCACAGGTCTCGTCGTTCAACAGGCACAACAGCGGCGTATATCTTCTACCAGGAACGTGTAGTTATAAGTACAGCTCAGCATGAATGGTAAATTGTCCCTGTAATAGCACTTGGGGCGCAGGGTATACGTAGTGATGGTTATCTGCATGTTGGTTGATCCCAGCAGTTAATCTGTATACAGCCATCAGTATAGCTTACCGCCCTTGGCCTCGAGGGGATACCAATTCTCACCCGCATATGAACAAGAATGAATGATATCAATGACATGTGATTTTGTACTATCCTATCGATACAAGATTTGTGATGGAGAAGTTTTTGATTGCGCAGAAAGGGGGATTCAACGGACAGTGGGAACTCAGAGAAATAGGTGCCTTGAAGAGAATTTTTGGTAAAAGGGCATGCAACCAAGATGGGACTGTCCTGAACTGCAGAAGGAGAGTTGTATATATGTGACCATGTGCGTAGGAGGCTCGTCTAAGATAGGAAGGAGGGCAGTGAGCCATGAGCGGGGATACAGTACTAGTATCGTATCGTGGCTTGGATTAGACAGGGGACAGACAAGCTGGTGTGGCGATCAACACGAGCAGCCGAACATCGAGCTACACGGCCGCGTCACAGAACAAGCAGAGATCCGAGAACAAGCGAGTAGGATGGTGGTGGGGAAGCGGGGATCTCGACGATGAGAGAGGCGCAGGAAAGGGTGTGTGACCGCCCAGCCTTCGCATCCCTCTTGTCTTTTTTGGATTTCAAAGATTGGGCCTCAAGGTCTAAATCTTTTTTTGCCCGATGGACCGGATTATGCAAACCCATCTGCACGGTAGAGCCCTCGTGCCTTGCAACTACCCTGTTGCCAGAAGAGGGCTGCCAAGCTTTGGAAGAGTAACATCAGCATTGAGTAGGGCACTCGAATAAGTAGCAGAAGCCTTACAAATCAGGTACGCTTCACAAAGCCGCTGAGGTTCTGATACACACCGACCCTCGACGCGTGAATGTTCCGCACGGTAGATGTCCATGACAGGCGTAGAGACGAAAACTTGTTTTTTGTGGGTCTGGCCTCGCTGCTCGCGAAAAGGGGAGAGTGCCATAGCGAGAACTACGAAGGTAGCGATGGTGACAACTGTAACGCTTGCAGCAATAGCGCAGGAGGCCAGAGCTGCAATGAGCATAAGGCATCAGATGGACTGTATCACTTGCAAGTGGCACCTACATGAGGGCATGTCTTGAGGAGAGTTGAAGGTGAAGGTGAACCAGGACTGAAGTACGATTTAAAGGTACTAGTCCGAGGGCATGGCTCTCTAGTTTCGAAGGAACTTGAAATTGAGTTAGCGAACAGGGATTTAGTAGGAAATCACCGCGAACCCAAAAAGGCGGAGTGAGAAAACAACACAAGCACTCCGTGGCTAGCAAGTAAAACGAGAAGGTGCAGCAAGTGCTGAGAAATGAAACAAAGAAGTGGACGACAGGGCAACAACCAACCTCGGGCAGGGGGAGACCAAGAGAACAAGGTACGCCTAAATGGTAAATGGTAGACGCGGATAGTCGCTTGTGGAATTTCGTCAAGGGGCCCGAACACGAAGGCAGAAGCGCCTGGAATGCGAATTTCACTACCTAGTCAAATTAACCATGATCATCAACAAGACTGCCGGTGGCCGGCAGCGAGGAAATAATAAGAAGAAGTAGAAAGTCATTCAAGTTACTTTACCTAGGTGATTTGTTTCCGAACGGAGGATTTTGCACTCATGAGTCCAATTGGCATGACAGTAAGCCGCTCCGTCAAGTCGCCTAACCTGCGGCCTACTAGTGGCCGCCAGCTGAGGTGGGACGCGCGAAGAATCGTGGCGCCGTCGGAAGTTCCCGCGGCAGAAGCGGGCTCTGACTCGGAGTCCAAACGGTGTCGTCAAAACGCCTTCACAAGTCAACTCGTCTGGCGAGGCTGTCTTTTCGTCCCACGCAAATCAACGTGCCTCTAATCAGGACCCTCGCCAAGCTCAAGGAGAGAGAGTCGCGCCTTGGAGTATCCCCAGCAAGGCCAGATATAGCGTCTTGGGCCCTGTCCTCCGCTGAGGTGCTGGACGACATGTCTGAGGATAACCAATCCAACTTGGTCTGGCGTAGAGATATTGCAAAGGAGAATTGGCCAGAGGCTATCAGATATGCATCAAGTCGACTTTTTACCAGTCGTACTAGTGTTCGGATTCCCTTCTTACGTGAAGATCTTTTACCCCTTGTAAAAAATGAGGGTACGTGTTTCTCGACGTAGCGAAAGGAATACTCGTCCATGAATGAATCGATTTATGCTGTCCAGATCTGAGTCTCACTCAAATGTTGGACGTGTTTGAGCTTTTGATCGAGACGTATCCCAGATACGTTGATTCCCCATCGCGTGAAGCAGTTGAAGCGATCGGAAAGGAACTCGTACAGCGCGATGAGACGAGAGAGGAAAGACGAGGAGTAACAGAGGAGATCTTGGGTCGGATAGCGAACGAAGTTAGCCGTGTCGCGAGGTGTTCAAAGTGGGTCCCCATCCTATTCACACTCTTTGGTGTTCACCGTCATCTTCCTAGCTCGATTGCATCAACCAATCTCTTCTCGTTGCTTAGTTGGTGCTGTGCTCTGTACCCCGTTCTTTTCTGTTACTCGAACACCTTCAAGGCCTCTGTCCTGTGGACGCCTCTGGTCACGTCCATGGCTACCCTCCTGGACCTTATTCTCCAACCCTCAACTCGTGCAAAGTCATCAGTTCGGAAGGGCGCCGTTGTCCGCACACGTCGTGCTTTGCGGTCGGTAAATATCAGATTTATAGTCCTTTAATTGAATATTAATCCTGTTGCAGTCTCCTGCTCGACTCCCCGACCTCATGAAAACTCTTTTGGCTCAGTCTAACCTCTTCTCATCTCCTTTTGTTGCCATTCCTCTGCTCGGAACAGCGATAGACGTTTCTACGTATCTCAACCTTAAGGAGATTGGTAATGCAGACTGGACATCAATCTCCGGAGAGATCAAGGTACAGTGATTGACAGTGGTAGACTCCAACTCCATTGACGGCCGCTCAGACAGCGATCGTCGCTCTGTACACGAACTCGGTCGTGATGGCTCGGACACAAGTACCTTCGCATGTTGCGGTACCAATCTTGCAGGAACTACAGAGGTTGGATAATTGCTAATTCTGGTCTAGACGTCCCTTACAGGGTTCATAAAAATACTCACTGATGGTGATTTGCAAGATTCAATTTTGCCCACAATGGAGAAGGCTTTACTTCGCTCTCCCGAGTGTGCCTTGCCAGGTGAGCATTCACGTCTGCCTTATAAACTATTTCCTTAATATGCCCAAGTTGCGGGCGATTTTTTCGTTGCATATCCACATCCACTTGGTACCGATGGCTTCTGTCGCATATTCGCCCCGATTATCAGCTGCGCCAAATCTGCAAACGGCGAAATACGTGCGAACTCGATTTCCCTCTTTAACATCGTTGTCCAAAGGGCCACAAGCGAGAGCAAGGAGATTGCAGTTGCAGAACTACTCAAACTTGCCCAAGGAGCAAAGGCGATAGGCCCGGATCGCAAGATTCTGTATTCCATGTTCGTCTTCCTCGGTGCGTCTGAGCAGGTTTCTCCTGTGGTGGTGAAGTCCGTTCCTGCGTTGCTTTCGAAAGAGACAAACGAGGCCGCCTTGCCAATCCTCGCCTCCTCCCTAACACCTCATCTTGCGTTTTATCTTCGAGAAGACCTCCCCTTTCCAGATGAGGTCTCAAAACTTTTGGTAAAAGAGATGCAAAATAGTAGACCAAGAATTCGGCGCGCCTTTGTTACTCTTGTCGGTGAGACGTTCTGGGCTCTTGGGAATCTGAAGACCGCCAGCGCGGCCACATTCATGGAGGCCGTGTTTCCCGCTTTTGAATCAAGCTTCAAGTCATTATCTGCGAATCCGTTGAATGCCGCTGCGGGTCCATTGGAAGGCTATGTTGCTGCTGCAGTTTTGCTTGGTCCCTTTGCCCGATCGGGAGTATTCGGTAGTTCATATGTGTTCTTGTTTTCTTCCTATTCTGATTCGATCGATTTCTTGCTGTTTTTAGAAAATATGATATCTCAAAGCGCAACTGTTCAAGGCATTCTCTCGCCTTTGAAGCCATCTTTTCTTGTTTGGGATAAGGTGTATCAGAAGTTGACAGATGTTGAGGAGGAAGCCTGGCTACTCCGAGCTATTGAAAGTACGGCCACCTTTTTCAGTGCTGAGCTCGAGAAAACAGAACAGCTACGGTTCGTCCTTCAGTTTGCGCTTGTGCGTATCAACTCACCCCCTGGCGCTTGTGCACGCCCCTGTTTCAGATTGCACCTAGGTTCAACATACCTGTACCTGGCGACAGAGAGTAACGCGCCTGAATTCCGCAGACATGTTATCGCATCTACGGAGCGCCTCGCTGTTCTCGCACCCAAGATTGCGAGTGAGCTTGTGCGTACAGGCCTTATGGCGTACGTAGCGCGCCCTCAAGCGGCAATGCCGAAGAACCAAGGGACGTCTGCCGACGACGAGAAACCAACAATAAACAAACAGCCCCGCATTCTGGCGTTTCTTTCTGCTTCTACAGCATTTGGTGAGGATACGGAGCCTGCCTTGCGTGAGCAGTTATTGTCAGAGTTTATCGTTCTCGCGCACCATCCTGCAATTTGTGAGTATTTCTGAGTTGATAACCCCTTCGCGGTATAAGTCATTGTGGTCTCAGGTGGAAATTCTCGGCAAGTTTGGATTGATCTCTGCCAGAAGGCGGGTTTAGATCCTCGCGCGGTGGTGGAAAATCAAGTCGACAGCCTCCTAAACCTCGTCTTTAACACCTCAGAAGATATCAAGGTCATTCGTTGATTATTTTATTTTCACAAAGAACTTATTTGTCCAGCAGATAGATCCTACCGACTACGTGGAGGCTTGCTACAGGGCCACAGCAACCCTTGCGTTTGTCGCACCAAATACAATTTTCCCCCGGGTTATCGAGCAGCTTCGTGTCAACCTCAGCTCTGACATCAACTCGCTTACCGACTTGGACATTGGGATATGGAACACGCCTGAGGGTCAGACATTTGTTGATGGTGGGTCTTAAGGCATTTCTTTCAGAGTTCCATTGCATTACCCTGTTTCCTAGTCCTCTCCAACAAAGGAAATCAGGCCCAGGTCAAAGGAAAGGACGCAGACCTTGCTAAATGGGATGCAGAAGTGCGGCAGTCGCTTGCTAAGAGGAGCACCGCCGCGCGTACATTATCTAAGCAAGAGCAGACCTTAGTGCAAGCTCAGGTCGAAAAAGAAGCGAGTATACGAAGTCGTGTCAACAAAATCAAAGCAAATTTGGACCGCGCTTTGCAAACAGTCTCGTACCTTGCATTGGGGAATATCGAAGATTTCCGAGCGTATGCATCACAAATAACCAGCCTACTTTTGAACTGTGGCGCTCTGGATAAAGGTACACAGCTGGTTGGTTCACTGGCATTCAAGACATTTATGGTATGGATTGATATGATCCCGAATTTCTATGCTAACCCTCTTCCAGGACGTGTCAAGGTGTTGTTCCGATCGGCTAGATACTTTTGGCAGATGGATTGGTATCGCTACACTCCGTAGCTTAGAGATCGGTGCCTTACCCGAAGAATTAAAAGCGGAGCCAGTGAACCGTAAATATTTCTCCGTGTTCCTCGTGAATGAGTCCTAATCCTCCTCCCAGGGATCGTGCTTCGTGTGCTATATCGGCTACGTTCGTTGTCAGAACAGACACCTCTCGATTCCGCTACCTTTTGCTATGCGTTTCCATTATTCCAGCAAGTGATTCAGAAGGGTGGAATTGGGTCTGGTGAAGAAGATGATCCATTAGAACAAGTTGCTTTATCCCTGGCCATTATCAAGTTCCATTGCGGAGAGTGTGAGGCCATTTGTCCGATCTTGTTCACTGTTTCGTCTTAACATTTGGATTCCAGGTACGGATGCTGCTTTCCCACGACCACAGATCATACGTGGATTATTGCACGCGATACTCGCTCAGCCGAGATTAAGCAAGGAAAGCTCCTCTGCACTTATTGACCTCGGACAAGCCATCTCTCACGATGCCACAAACGAAGAAACTACACTCTTGCTCGAAAGCACTCTCGTGCAGGAGGCATACGCTCGAAATGCTAGCTTGCAAACACTTCAGGTTAGTCCTCTGCCAGGGTGATTTCAGAATTAGTCTAAATTTAAGGCATCCAGCCTTTTGATCTTACGGAATTTGACTGGTTACCGGAACTCTTTATTGCTTGTCATGACAGTGATGCCCAGAACGCCCGCCTTGCACGGCACACCTGGGAAGATAATGGTCTCGATGTCTCAGAGACATTTGTGCCTACATTACTCAAGTTTCTCGGCAAGTCTAGCGAGATCGTTCCTGTGCTTTTTGACCTTACAGGAGTGTTGGTAGAACATGATAACGCCCATGTTCGTTCCAGCGCTGCAGCTGCTTTTGTTGAAGCTGTGGAGCGCTGGCCCGCATTGATTACCGAAAGCATCAACGCCCTCTTGCATCTCTATCGTGAGAAGGTACCGTGTAGTTCTTCCCTGCGCAGAGGCAAGGCTGAATATCGTGCAGGCAAAGGGTTTAGCCCCGGAATTTGATCAATATGTACACTGTCACCTGTCTTCCTTGAGGTCGCAGCACTGAGTCTATGATCAGGGCTTCGTCGATGAGCGCTCCCTTAGTCATCCAGATCCGTGGCAAGCGAGGCTCGCGGTAGCACAGACGCTGCAACATCTAGCACCTGCCTTCAGCGGTGAGGCGACGGTCCCATTCTTCAATTTTCTTCTCGAGGAGGGTCTCGGTGACCATAATGCCGAAGTGCGACGTGGCATGCTTGATGCTGGCTCGGCTGTCATCGATTATCATGGCTCGAGGTACCTTGCAGAACTCATCACGATGTTCGAAAAGCGCTTGGCTGGCCCGCCACCGACTTCAGAGGCTGCGGATTTCATACAGGAAGCGGTTGTGATCTTGTTTGGTCGTGTTGCCCGGCATCTCGGTTCATCCGATCCTCGTTTACCCACAATTCTTTCGCGGTTGGTGGAATCTTTGAAGACGCCATCAGAGCAGGTGCAGTACGCCGTAGCCGATTGCCTAGCTCCCCTAGTCCAGGTCACACAGTCCTCTGCCTCACAATTGGCAAATCAGCTCCTTGATGAGCTTTTCAACGCTCCAAAATACGCTTCCAGACGAGGTGCAGCCTATGGTCTGACCGGTGTCGTTAAAGGCCTCGGGATATCTGCGATGAAACGGTTTGACGTCTTTCAACATCTTAAGGGTGCCACCGAGGACAAAAAGCAATACGAACCCCGGCAAGGAGCGATGTTCGCTCTGGAAACGCTATCCAGTGCCCTTGGACGATTGTTTGAGCCTTATGCTATTCATGCACTCCCGTTGCTTCTCACAGCTTTCGGCGATTCTATTCCCGATGTTCGAGAGGCCGCCACCGACGCTGCCCGTGTCATTATGAGAAATATGTCGGGTTATGGAGTAAAGCTTATTTTGCCGTCCCTGCTGTCTGGTCTAGACGAAAAGCAATGGCGCACTAAGAAGGGTTCCATAGAGCTGATGGGAATGATGGCGTACTGCGCACCTCGTCAACTGTCCCAATCACTTCCTATAATCATTCCCCGTTTGACTGGTGTCCTGACAGACTCGCATGCCCAAGTGCGGACAGCTGCAAACAAGAGTCTAAAGCAGTTTGGTGAGGTTATCAGCAATCCTGAGGTCCAGGCACTTGTTCCTGTCTTCTTGAAAGCTATGGTTGATCCTGCCAAGACCCCTAATGCACTATCCGCTCTGCTCAAGACATCCTTTGTCCATTACATTGATCATTCATCCCTTGCCTTGGTGAGTACTAAAACACCGATAGTTGACGTTCGTATGCCTATTCTATTCCACAGGTCATCCCCATTTTGGAACGAGGTCTGAAGGAACGTAGCGCTGACACCAAGAGGAAAGCTGCTCAGATCGTGGGAAATCTAGCGTCATTAACAGATTCCAAGGATTTCGTGCCATACCTCTCAACACTGATGCCAATGGTTCATGTTGTCCTGGTTGACCCAGTTCCTGAAGCCCGCGCTACTGCAGCCAAGACTCTCGGTACATTGGTGGAGCGCCTTGGAGAAATCAACTTCCCAGATCTTGTTCCCAGTCTTATCAGGGTTTTGAAGACAGACACATCGGGTGTCGACCGTCAAGGAGCTGCCCAAGGTCTTAGCGAAGTTCTTTCCGGTCTTGGAATGGAGAGACTAGAAGGCCTTCTTCCTGATATCATTTCAAACGCCCAATCTCCGCGCAGCACTATCAAGGAAGGCTTCATGTCTCTGTTGGTTTTCCTCCCCGCTACATTCGGAACTCGTTTCCAGCCCCATCTGCCCAAGATCATCACACCGATTCTCAAAGGGCTTTCCGACACCGAAGACTATGTTCGCGATGCGGCGATGCGGGCCGGAAGGATGATCATTACGAACTATTCAAGCAAAGCGATTGACCTTCTCCTTCCTGAGCTTGAGCATGGAATGTTCGACCCCGCCTGGCGTATCAGGGTAAGTTTGTTCTTTACTTAGTTCGGTCTCTTCACTTATTTTCATCAGCAATCGTCTATCACACTTGTTGGAGAACTCTTGTTCAAGGTTTCTGGCATCACAAGCAAGCCGGAAATCGACGACGATGCCGAAGGCGCTGGGCCAGCCGTGACTGAAACATCTCGGAAGGCCCTTACAGAGGTCCTTGGTGCTGACCGTCGGGATCGGATACTATCTGCCCTTTATTTGGCCCGTCAGGATGCCGTCCATAATGTTCGGCAGTCTTCGATCCAGATCTGGAAGGCACTGGTTCATAATACACCAAAGACTAGTACGTGATTGTTTTGGACCCACCAAACACGTTTCAATTGTTAATGATTCATACAGTCAGGGAAATTTTGCCCGAACTCGTGACCCAACTCATGTCGCTACTATCTGCGGAGGAAACTGAACAGCAAGAGGTTTAATAGTATTTTTATTCTCGTGGTCCCTACTAACAATACTTTAAGACTGGTGTCCGCACGACGGGTGAGTTGTGCAAGAAGTTTGGGGAACGTATTTTGGGTGAGATAGTCAAAATACTTCGAACCAAGTCAACATCTCCAGATGCGCAAACCCGAGCGGGAGTTTGCCTGCTTCTCAGTGAACTAATGTCAGTCAAGACTTCTAAGCTATACCTTTTGCTTATTGGGCTGTACGATACCTAGGACAAACTCTACTGATACACAGCAAGAAGGTCATGAGGACAATATCATCGCCATGATTAGGGCTTCGCTCGTGGATGATGAAGCGAACGTGCGTGCAGCTGCTGCACAAGCGTTTGACATCCTGCAAGACCATTTAGGCGCTAAAGCCATCGACCAAACCATTCCTACCTTGCTCGAAGCTCTACGCCAGCCTGGTGAGAGCTCTGGGACAGCTCTGCAAGCACTAAAAGAAGTCATGAATGTGAGTCACCGCGCTGCCTGATTTTGAAGCACCGCTGAATTGTGCAGGTTCGAGCGAATACAGTGTTCCCCGTTTTGATACCGACACTCATTGCGACACCTATGACTATTTTCAACGCAAGGGCGTTAGCATCCCTCGTGACCGTGGCTGGCAGTGCATTGAGCAAGCGATTGACTGTGGTACTCACCGCGCTTGTCAACGTCACTGAATCTAAGGACGACTCAACAGACGACGAGCTTCGGACTGCTGTGGAAGAAGCTGTGCACGCCTTGCTAAGTTCGATTTCCGACGCCGAGGGTTTGAATACTCTTATGCTATTACTTCTTGGATGGTAAGCCCTGCTTGTGGTGCTGGGAGTCGGCTTTTTATTCGCGTACCTTGGTAGGGTGAAGCACGAGTCTCCCGAGCGACGTGTCAGCGGTTGCAAGCTTTTCAAGATTTTCTGCGAAGTATCGAAGCTTGATGCGTCACTATACCG
Organism: Lactifluus rugatus; assembly: GCA_003315895.1. Classification (NCBI taxonomy): domain Eukaryota; kingdom Fungi; phylum Basidiomycota; class Agaricomycetes; order Russulales; family Russulaceae; genus Lactifluus; species Lactifluus rugatus. The sequence continues at coordinate 3,289 of QFDW01002136.1, read as the reverse complement.
TGTCGACTGGGTCCGGCAACTAGTCTCCTCATTGGATGATATTGTCGAAGCAGTTCACGTGGAAGCATGGGACGCCTTCGATGCCTTCGTAAAATCAATTCCGAAGGACGACCTCGATGCCCTGGTCGTGCCGTTGCGCAGAACGATCGAGAGTACGGGCGTGCCAGGAGTGCCCGTACCAGGGTTCAGTCTACCAAAGGGCATCTCTGCACTCGTGCCCATCATCATCGCTGGTCTTACGACAGGGAACAACGAACAACGAGAAAACGCCGCATATGCCATCGGGGACCTCGTCGAACGTACGGCTGAGGTTGCGATGAAGCCATTCGTTGTGCCATTTACCGGTCCGCTTATCCGGGTCGCGACGCAAGCAGGGACGTTCCCCCCCGCGGTAAAGACCGCACTTCTCTGCGCGATGCAAACCATGCTGTTGCGCATCCCGGCGTTTGTCAAACCGTTCTTCCCGCAACTCCAGCGTACGTTCGTCAAGAGTGCGAGTGACCCTGCTAGTGTGGTAGTCCGTGTCAGGGCAGCCCAGGCGCTTGGCGAGCTCATGAGGTATCAACCACGGGTCGATCCCGTCGTGGCAGAACTCATCACTGGCGCAAAATCAAACGATGAGGCTGTCGCAGGTAGCTTGGTCCTCGCATTGTCTTACGTGATCAAAAATGCTGGGGCAAACGTCGGCGAGAAGGCTCGGGAAGCTTCGCTGGAAGTGGTGTCGGATGCGTTCAAGGAACCCCACGATGGTCACTTTTCTATTTCATTCTACGCAAATTTCCTCCGACTGATCCTTATTCCCCAGAATACTACTTGCAGTCTACTGCTGCCCTCCTCGTAGCCCTGTCCACGTACGAGAATTTTATTGATTCTATCGTCAGGCACGTATTACTGCCATACATCGAACATCGTTCTCTAACTAATAGCCACCACAGAACGTACCTCGTGGCGGGAACACCCCCAAATGTACTCTCTTCGCACTCTATCCTTGCGTTCCTTACAACAGATGATGGCACACCGCCGACCACGATACCCACGCCTTTCCGCTCCGTTCTCCCTAGCATTGCTCGGAAAATCCAGGAAAGTATTGGTACTGAAAAGCCAAACATTGCGCGTCCAGCGCGAGAGGCAAAGGAACTCCTACGAAGATTGGATGACAGTCTATTTGGTTCATAGCTCATTGTCCATGCTCGCACTACGTCATTGTTTTGGGGCTGTACAATTGCAAGGGGATGTGTATAGATAAGTAGGACAGCTTCTAGTATCACAAAAATCAAACAGGAAGGCAACTAAATATGGAGTGTCTGCAAAACATCTCGTAACTTGGGGTTTCCGCCCAACCGCTCTATCTCGTCGGAGACGCGTTGCTCCAGTATTGCCAAGACCTCACGGGTGTACTCAAAAGACTTAGAATGATCGCGAAGGTAATCTATCGCATGGTGCTTGAGGGTCGGCGAAGCTGGTCTCTTTTGAAGGACATCTGCATGTATCATATCATTAGTCTAGTCCCATCTCCAAGGCGCGTTAGGCGGCTCACTGAGGAGTCGTCTATTTGTGGTATCCGCATGGATACCATGGACTACAGGAAAAGAAAATTTTCCCTCAGAAAGATCTTCAGCAAAACCTTTGTTCGTCGTGTACTGTTACAAGATGAGACACGGCGGCTAGCTGCAGCGATGGTACTGGTAACGGACCTGGTTGTTCTGAAGGTTCATGTAATCATCCCTAATTTGAAAGTAGATCCCAATCAAGTTGACCAGAGGGACGTAGTCACTGAAATGGTTTTAGGGAGCCTATATTATAGAAGAGGTCGCGAAGTGGCGAACACATTTGCGTTTTGGCTCGCACACGCCATCATGAGCTTGACACCTACGCGAAGCAAACCACCAGTTTCTCCAAAGAATGTTAGGGATTATAAAACTGAATTATTTACATGACTCCTCAACTGTCATTGACCATGGCGATATATTCTTCCTCAGTGGGACACTGCAGTGAGTCTCGCCAAAGTAGATCAAGGCCCTGTCCACGATGGAGGTTCAGCAATTCGGCTGTGGATTCGAATTCTTTGTAAGCGTCCAAGGAAGTGAACACATGCACTGACTGGTCACAATTCGATCCATATCATTCTCAGAGTACAGTCTGTTTTGGATATTATTGGTCGAGAGACCTTGGGCTTTGAGTGTAAGAATATCTTGAAATGCCAGGAAGTACACGTAATTTGCAGAATTGATGGTCTGCGGAACACCGTAAATCTTGTGCGCGACTTGACAAAGAAGGAAAGATATCAGACTCGAATCATGGGACGCATGGAGCTCAAAACCTACCTGGAACCCCACGGCGAAGCTGCGAATTATCCTCTATGTCATCGATCCTAGTGGATACTGCGATTAGGAACGAAAAATGACGCAAGTAAGATGAGTTGAAATGTACGCACAAAAGACTGGCATTATGCAACATCGAAATCACACGCCCGATGACTTGTAGCTTGGACTCGGGAACACAAAGCCAGGCGTTGAAGGCTTGCATCATCCCTCCACGAAAGTCCTTTCCCGGAGTAGAAGTTATGTATGAGAATGGTTCCATTAACGCCTGTTATTTTTAAAATATTTCCCTGCATCTTTAAGCGGATAAAAATGAAGTTACCCTCTCGTTGCTTTCCGAATAGGATGAAGACTGGTGAAGGGCGGAAAGAATATGTTGGTATTTCTCTGCCATGGTCTAGCGCATCAACAAATGAATGCAAGCGGGATAAAAGAGCAAGCAGAGCATGGTAAGTTACTGTTACAACTATCACGTGGCACTTTTCAATTGAGGAGCGACCTCCCACTGATCCGTATCTCGCCCGCGAAAGAACGCCTAGCAATGCTACCACAATCGACGACCATGCAGGATTCTGGCTTGTGTGTATTCGAACAGACTCGAAGATAGGCTTTCGATCAGGATTGTGTCCTCAACAGCTTTGATGGTGGCACAACATTATCTTCTGGAAGCCATAAGATGCACACATTTACGACGATTATATGGCCCCATTTCTCTACCTCATGGCTGCACACGTGCAGAGCGGATCACAGAGAAGGCAATCCTGATAGTAAAAAAGTACAAGATCTCATGAGTACATAACATGTGACGAAACGGCGCGCTTTTGAAACAGTGCTACCGCTTGTCGCACTGGCACATATTGAGGCCCGATTCGGTCACATATCCCAGTTACACGGCTTGCACGGTTTTTTTTTTTTGGCCGATGTTGAGAGAAGACTTGGGGCCTTGACTTCTACAACTGGGTCCACTT
>QFDW01002124.1:0-23546 GCA_003315895.1 Lactifluus rugatus | reverse complement strand
TATAGTCGGGAGGTTGAGGGTATGGGTTATGATGGCCACTGGGTGGAGGAGCGCCAGGTCGAGGAGGGAGGCTAATTGGCAGAGCACGAAAACTATCCCGCGTGGGATGGCCACGTTGGGGATAAGGTGGATGGTTGCTGGTAGTCGATGGTGGTTCTGCTGCATGTGGAGGGGCGGCAGGGGCTGCTGGCGGCTGCTGGCGGCGCCCGCGTTTGTCAAATTCATGAGATGCCTCATAAACCGGTAATCTTAAGGAAGAGAGGACGTGATCAGAGAAACCACAAGATGAGAAACAGAAGGAACAGCACGTTTTGGGATCAGCTGGCAATGGATCTGTCCAGAAGTAGTCGTGTTCAAGGGCCTGTGTCGCAGTGATGCGCTCACCAGGGTTGCAGGTGAGCAGCCTGTCAATGAGATCACAAGTCTCCGCTCCAAATCTCACGGAGATTTTGTCAGCCAAAAGGACAATGCAGACTTCTAGCTGTAACTGACTGTTCAAAGACAGACTTTAGTCGCTTCGGGTGCTGATTGTGGTGCTTGACCCCTTCACAGCCTGGCAGGGTATCGAAATTCGGCCAACTATGTTGGTTGGGAGTACCACACATTTGCCATATCTTCTCAAGCTGGTCCAGGTCCGAATTCCCGGGAAGGATGGGATGTCGCAGGAACATCTCTCCAAGTACACACCTGAGTACGTGCGTGAACATATCGCGAGAACTAGATAGACCATAAACATACCCAACTCCCCAAATGTCAATTTCACCACCGTAATTCCTCGCTCCAAGTAGTAACTCGGGAGGGCGGTACCACCGAGTTACAACGCAGTTCGTATAGCGCCGTTCCTTACTGCGTAAGCCACAGGCGTTTGCGTTTGCGGTTGTTGCGCTGGGATCATAGGTTCGTGCCAGACCGAAGTCTGCGATACGTAGAGAACCATTATTCGAAATCAGAAGATTCGCTGCTTTCATATCGCGATGCAAAATATGATTCTGGGTACGAGAATGTCAGATAGACTGAAAACCAGGAAATGATGGAGACCGACTCTATGCATATATTCTGTTCCCTCCAGAAGTTGCTTCATATACAGCTTGATCTGACTTGGTTGCAGCTTCACACGATCGTTCTCTAATAAGCCGGCAAGATCGTGGTCCATATATGGAAATACCATATAAACGGACAGAGGCTTATCCTTCCCATTACCTATGTCTGATCAACGAGGCCCAAGCCACAAAATGTCAAACAACCCACTTCGAACGACGAACATGTCTAAAAGCTCTACAACGTTGGGGTGTTTGAGAGCTTTGAGTATTTTTATCTCTCGTAATGCGGTCACAGGCATCCCTTCCTTTTCGTTGTGCATTAGGATGCGCTTCAATGCAACGATTTTTCCACTCGGACGGTGCTTAGCCTTATGGACCTCCCTGAAAAAGCAATAAGTGCTAGGGATAGGTGGACAAGAATAGGACATGCCCGAAGGTACCCTCGCCTAGTTTAGTCATGGCATCGTAATCGTCGTGTTGTCCAGAGCCTATGAAGGTTCGGCCATAGGCCTTGTATTCTTCTTCGCGTGTACGACGAAGTGGATGACGAATTGGGCGAGGAGCCTGGGGTGGGGGTGGGATTTCTTTGGGTTTCTCGACTGTTTTGGGGGCAAGCTTTTCCTGAGAACTCACATTAACTTCGTCTGCCCGTCCTTCCTCGCCACGGGATGAATGAGTAAGTGGAAGCGACATGGAGGGCGGAGAGCGGGGCACCACCGTTGCGGAGGGTTTTTTTGGGAGTAGAATGGAGATTGCCTGATGCTGCACTTGAAGCTCAGACTGAGGAGGGGTCGGCGGTGGGGGAGACCTAGGTTGAGGAGGTGTCCGAGTCAAGCATGGTGAAGGCGAGCGCGGACGTCGAACAAAAGAAGATTGAAGTGGTGAAACTGGACGATAATCGTTGGCCATAAGCCGACCACGGGAAGACTCATGCCGGGTCCCGTAAGAATCCCTATCGTTGCCTTGGTCGTAGTAGTCGTGATACGGCGGTCCCGGAGAATCGTAGAAATCTCTTGCATAGTAGTTCTCCGGTGGGTCCCTGCGATACTGACCGCGCATATCGTGACGCCAATTGGAGGCAGATTCATACCGAATGTGGGTGTGATTATGGAAACGGTCACGCAAGTCGCGCGAGTCTGGTGTTCTGTCGCGGCGACGAGAGTGTAGTGAAGAAGGAGAGCCTCTAGTAGACCGATGGGGCGGTAACCTGTGAGTTCGTTTCCTCGACGAGGACCGGGAGCCAGATGAGGAACGCGCTGAAGATCTGGAACGCGATCTACCGCGAATTTTCGACCTCCCAGGTCGACCATAGTCCCCCTCAAGAGAGCCTGGAGAAGATCCCAAAGGCGGATGGTCCCAGCGGTTGTCACGAAAATCGCGGTCACGGTGCGACAGTTCATTAGCGTATGGGCGACCTTTCCAACCCCTGCTGCTAGAAGGTTGCCCGTTCTCCTTATTCCGGCCTGCTCCAACGCTCGAGACCCACCCATCCGCTGCTAATCGCTCTAGAGACACAGTGCAGTAGTTAGGATTAGCAGGCGCTACCCGGGCTTTAAAGTAGTAAGCCAGACCTGCACCCTCCCCAAGATCGGCTAACGGGTTCAGTTTTGTCTTGAAAGGGAGCTTGACCTTGACAGAATATCTTGAGGCAGGCGGAGATGTGTCCGGAGCAGGGGGAAAGCGCTGAGATGGTGCATGCGAAGATTGGGATGGTTCAGCATCATCTAACTCGCCCTCTTCAGGAGACGAGCTCCGCTCCTGTCTCTTGAAAGGCCGTGCGCCTGCACCGGCCGGAGGAGTCGAGGCTACGCGTTTACTCGAACCCTGATGCATGGGAGGAGTAAAAAGGCCTGTGACACTACCTCCTTGTTAGTCTATGTTGAAGGAGCAAGTGGTGGTATCGGACACAGGATTGGGAGACGGCTGCGACGGACACCGTGATAGTGACTGAACTGGACAGGAGAAGGAGAATGAACTGCCACTAACGGGGGAGGTGCTAGCTTATGTCATCTACAGTACAACCGTCCGAGTCTCCTATCATATCCGAGTCCAGTCATCATGTCTCTTCCGCCCGGTTTACTAGACGACTTAGACTCACAGATTCAATATGTAGAGACCTCAAGTGGGGGAGATAACGAATGGTTGACCTTCACGTCGAAGAAACTGTATACAAATGCGTTCATTGTCTTGCCTGGCCCACACCAGAAGGTTGTCATTATGAACGAAGTTGTGGCAACTTTCGTCTTACCCTACTGACGCAGATTCTACTTGGATACAAGAAGCGTGGTTTCGGCGCACACTTGTTTGTCGTCGTCCCTTCGTGTAATGCGTCAGCGATTTGTTGAAACCCATATATATTTATAGATATAATGGCTTTGGTGGTAAAGTAGAAGCTGGTGAAACCCCTGCGCAGGCGGCAGCTCGTGAACTCAAGGTTCGTTCCGTGTCTCTTGATATAGACTTGTCGTGCATCTCATTCTAACTTCTTACACGAAGGAGGAATGCGGTATTGAGGCTTCACTTGATCACTGTGGAACTCTACTCTTCACCATCCAGGGAGGGCCGGACTGGGCATTTCAGATTGAACTCTATCGTGCTGATGCTTATACCGGAACTTTGATCGAGTTCGTCTCTTCTTTTCCCTTTTTGTTATCTCGCACTTATTTCCTATCTTATGCGTATCGTTTAGGACAGAAGAGATGCGACCCGAGTGGTTTTCTGCTACCGACACGCAATCCCTCCAAATTTCACCAACGACAGATGCCGTTCTTCCTTCTATACCGTACAATTCGATGTGGCCCGATGACATTTACTGGTTGCCTCTCCTCCTTACAAATCGTCCTTTCGTGGGGCGCGCTGACTTTGGTACTGATACCTCTGGTACATACAGAATGCTTAGATGGTGGTTTGGTGTCCCTTCAGCATAGTCTAAAGTTTGAGAGCGTTGCACTTAATTCTTAGAATTCTTCCAATTAACTTATCCTTCGAGTCGCGAGCATATTTTTAAATCCCTAATTGTCGATGCTGAACTCCACGAAGATTGGAACCCGTAGCCATCGTCAGCATGTAGACATGCCCTGGTGATACTAATTGTTATGAATCAGGGGGACCATGAGCCGTTCGGAACCGGTGACGTTGACCTATCGGCCCGTGGACGTATTCCACTTCGCCACACTGGCAGCCCTTCTCGATATAACCAAGGGTTTCAGGTCCTCAATAGTTGGCCCACGTCCATCGTACACAAAGGATGCGCGAATTGAGGATGCTGAGCGAGACAGAGATTTTCGGGGCGGCCCAGGGTGAAGCACACCATCACCCGTGCACTTCCCAATTGAAGCCGTGCGCCCCCAACCTTCAGGCCTGCCACCTAGGGTGGACATCTCCGAGTCCTACATGATCATGATGTAAAACACTTCCAATGAAAATAATGAGCTTCTCTCATACAAACTGGTAACTTACAAAGGTGTGGCTTTAATTAGATGTGTCAGATCCTCGGCAGCTACAGAGCATGCATTATGGGCAGGGTTGAGAGTGTTTGAGGAAGAATAGGTTAGAGGAAGGGTTCACTGTTGGTCATCACATTATCCGAGTTTCCAATTTATTACTGTAGAAACTGCCTAGTACTAATTACAATAACTAAACTAGATAGCAGAACTGATGCATCAACAATGAGGATATACGGCATGCAGCTTGAGAGGAAGTAGTTAGGTGTACGCAGAAAACTCGACGGCAAACTACAAATGAGCCTAGTACACAGACGCGGCCCTGATTTGGGGTTTCAACCTTTCTTTCCAGTCCTTTTCTGCACGTGCTGTCGTATTTTTGCCTGGCTTCCTGGGTTAGCATGAGCGACAGTAACGAGGGGAAAAGGTTACTTTTGCCTGTGTCCTTGCGTCCCGTCCGGGTCGTCGATTCTCCGGGGGATCATCTTCCGAGTCCAGCGACGATTTTCCTTCAATGGAAGTATTTTTATGATGTCCGGTATCCTCCTCACTATCATCAGTGTCAGGATGACCTTCCTCCGATTCGTCACTACTATTCGCCATGCGCTTATTACGACCACTGCCTCGCAGCCGCCTATGATACACGTGTAATTAGCATTAGAAAGCCATTGTAGTTCGCGGAGAGCTCACTTCACATGGCCATTTGACCGACTACCATCCTTCTTTCGTTTTTCGGCAACCTTGCGGATGGTTTTGGGACGATCAGAGGTTCTGAGTTCAGTCATATTGACTCGAGCCAACCGTGTCTGGTCGAGCCAGTCCAGCGCCTCTGGAGGGAGAAACACTTGTTTGAGAACCTGCAAAGATCATTGCACAGAGGATCAGATTAAGATATCGAGGAACGCATGTTGAGTACTTTATTGGCGGCCTCTGCGTTTGGCAACGGACGTAAAATACCAGTAGGGAGCTTCACTTTCATGGGAAAACTTTGCAAAGCCCATGAATGTCGCTTCGCTAGGTCTTTGATAATGTGTTGAGCAAGCTCGCTCAGGGCATAGAGGTTCTGAAGCTCCGTCATTTACAACTCGGGCAGAACAGCTCTCATCTGCAAACCTCGCTATAAAGGTGTGATTCTGAGTCGCGGACAGTCTTCGCTTTTCCAGAGAGATGATAAAGCAACGAGACGTTCTCTGCAGAAGCCACCGATTCGAGGTAGAAGTCGATGTATCTGTGGTTAGGATGTCATGTGGAAGCATAGCAGTGAAGAGGTTTGATGCGTACTTCGCCATGTCGGGCAAACTCTCTTGTGTGATAGCGAAATCTGGGTGGTGCGCGAGTAAATGAAGAAATTGAACGAAAATCATCTCGTAGTGGTTCATCTTGATACCTGGAACCGCAAAACACTGAGTACGTGAAACTCAAATAGGCAGGTTGAACCCAAACTTGGTGGCGCTGCACGATACGCAAGAGAAATATATGCTTTCGCCTAGAGATAATGAACCCACTGGCCAATAGGTGACGGACGCATACGCACCATAGCCTTCACTTCTGCTTCTGGATCATGGACTGTCAGGAAGGGTATCACATTGAAGTGGGGGGGTAATTGTTGATGGGTGGCGAGAGAAATGAATTTACGCAAGAACTCGTCGCGAACTTGATAGCAAGGATCCTGCGTGCAATATAAATATGAGCAGCCGTACAGTAATTGAACAGACCTGTATCATGATAGCAAGCGACACTAAATTGTTTGACACAATTGTCGCAAACTTTGGCACCGCCGAAAGGTGCAGCAATGACACAGCTGCTTGCAGCCGCATACGGGCTTTGAGTTTGGGGCTGTGATGATATCGTTAGCTCGTCCGATCACGATGAATTCTCACGGAGGGAACCAACTTGTCCTCGTTTTCAATATGAAGAGATCCACCATGCTCCATCAGAGCGAAGAGCATTCTGAGAACGGGTGTGGCAATGTCCAAAGCGGTATCCGACGTGGCATGAGCCAGGCAACGATTTCTACAGACTTTCAGGGCTATAATCTTCTTGCTCATGGAAGGTGAGATATCGGCTTTCTCGACCCATTCAGCATCAGCATCCATATCATCCTATTTAAAGGAGACAGGTTTAGCATGATCATATACACAAACAAGTTGGAGGAACACGGACAGGGTCCGGAGGACTGGGTGTCATGAGGATCTGCTTCACGATGAAGTTCATGATTACCTCACTCTTGCTCTCAAAAGCGCCTGGGGCAGTACGTGCAATTTCTGCCAGTACTGCAACATGAGCGACAAGCTTATGGGGGTCCGCATTAATAAGATTCTCAGAGATAGCCTGGATGATATTTTATCAGTAATCCGAGTACCAGCGATGCAGAGAGCTTACATCCATCATCTCTCTACAAAATTCATCTTTATTTGTCGACACAGCGAGTAGCCTGGCAGAATACTTGGCAAGTCGCGGATTGGAATCCAGGGCGAATCGTAGAACTCGCTCAGTTGTCCGTCTGCCGTGAATAGTTCGATATAGCTGGGTAGGAGAAATAAAACCATGTCATACTTATCGGCAAGCACGAGCCCATCGCCCCACTTCGCAAGAGCAGCCAAAGCTTGAAGACAGACTCCGACGAGCCGCAGGTTCTTCTCGTCAGCAATAGCTTTGTTTAACTCGGCGACATGCGCTTTGTAGATAATCGGGCAGTACTTGGAGACGGAGGTCATTATCGCTTGCGCGTTGCTTGCAAAAAGCTGGATCTGACTCGTGCCGTATCCATCGCACGTAGGGTCACCTCGCTCCAAGTGTCTAAGTAGGAAAGGGATGGTGGATTGATTGACCAAGCGCAGGCTTGCCCTTCGCAGAAATACCGACATAGTAGGAAGTATCCCCACAGATGACTGCTCTACTCGTCGGAGAAATTCTCGCTGACAGAGGGATCATCAATCAGGCAAATGGAGTGAAACGCAGGCAAATTGTCATACTGATGATTTGACTATAGACTTGAGACTGGTCTGGGTGTCCATGCAAGTCTCTAGAAGCTTATAAAGGCGACCTTCATTTAACTTGGCGAATGTGCAAAGATCGTCAGCAGCTTTCTGGGAGTCAGGAAATGTAGCTGAGAGACAGTTAGCGTGAAACCCGGTATGCCAATGACACGCACTCGAAAGCCTTTGGACACAAGCCTTCAATTTGCGTATGGTTTCCTCTTCATTTTCGTCAATAATACCACCCTACTAGCCTTTCAACATCTCCAACGGTCCATGTCCCACAATCAGACTTACATTATTCTCTTTGCAGCACTGAACAAAGCGTTCATATATGGATGGGCGACTAAGCCCAGTTCAGCGAAATAAATAACAGAGTATCGAGAAGTACTTGCGCAATTTTAAGCCCAGAAAAGCCGATGAGAGAGCTGATTGCTCTCTCATTGAGGAATCTCATTGTTGTGAGAAGCCTGTCTGCCCAGGTGAGCTCTTCTATCTCGTTCTCTTTAGAAGACAAAGTAACGAGCGGAAAGACGTATTCAGCCAAAGCGTGTTCTGCGGCAGCCCTGAATATAGTATGTAAACGCGACCTGGTGACGATTCAAAGCTGAAATCTTACTTGACCTCTTGTGATTGACTCATCTGAAGAAGGGATTGTGGAATCCAGGAGAATTGCTTGATCGCGGCTTGGTCTCCGTTCTCACTTACAATAATAAGATCACGAATGTCAATGGATAAAAAACTCACATCTCAGAATACGCAAGGCTGTAAAGTTTCCCAATACTATTGAGGGCTTCAACTCGAACAGCGTGCTGAGCACCCATGAATAACGGAGCTGAAATGCAAAACAGAAAGAAATTACTTTCTTGTCGAGACCTCGCTCGGCTACTCGGCGGAGCTGCAATTCTGAGACGTGGTGCAAGGCCGTTTCGTAGTCCAGTTGCGAGTATAACTTGCAAACGGCAGCTCTGACTTTCTCGTCAGGGTCGAGCAATTTAGCGCTCAGGGTCTCTGCGCGTTTATTTGGTGAAACTGCGACACTTGGTTGTCGGGATGACGGACCTTCCACAAACTCCCTTTGCTCAGGGAGGCCAACGAGGAGCTTATGAGCGGCTTCCACGAATGCCAAGCGGATGGAAGAAGACTTGTCGTTTCGTCTAAGGTTCCAAACGCCCCACGTTGTCGGATACTTCCGCACAAGGTCTGGACCCCCTTTATCTGCAAACATCTCGCCCAGGACTTGCGTTGCCATGGTACGCAGTGCCAAGTCCTCCACCCGAAGCTCCTCTTCTAACTGAGGGATGACCAAATGGAGAAGAGGGGAGCAGAACTTATTGAGCTGCTTCACAAGTTCGTGTGCCTTGCGAACATCGTCGAGTTCTTCATCCGGCGCGTGCTGAACGATGACTTCTGTGAAGTACTGGCAAACATGCCGCTGAAGCCTATCCGAGGTACTGTTACAAACTTGGACTGCCAGGCGGAAAGCAGGGTTATCCAGTCCCTGGATGGGAATGGTCAGCAAAGTCAGCTGTTTGAGTAACTGTCGTGCATCCCAGATGCCAGACCGTGTGACGTAATGGATGTGCGAAAGCAGACGCAATGAAAGGAGATGAGTATATACGCACCACATTCTTGTCAAGGAACTGCGCCATTATTATGTCCATTAACTCCGACGGCAATGAGGTAGCTTCATCTACCAATGCTACGAGAACATCCGCCATATGGAGCTCAATCTTCCTTGAAAGGTCATGGCGGACAAGGGCAAAGAAGTCCCGAAAGATATCAACCATCAGCTCCTCGGCGTTCGGGAGATCGCAAACGAGAACGACGCTCTTCACGGTTGACAAACATTCAAGGAGATGAAAGTATTCGTTATAGTATGGAGAGTCTGTACCCCTCAGGCCCGTGGCAAGTTGGCGGAAGAAGAACTGAAAGATATCGCGAAGTTCATTGTGCGTGTAAGGAGCGTCAGGAGCAAACAATCTGAGGATGTCAGCCAGGCAGCAAGCAGCGTAAGCTTTGACTCCTCGATCCTTGTGAAGAAGAATAGTATTGTGGATCAGCTCCTTACGGACCGTCATGAGGCTAGCAGTATCGACGCGGTCTTGATCTAGCTCGGTGAGCTGAGTGTGAAGGTTCTTCAGCTTTTTGAGTAGAGCATCTGTGGAGAAGCCTTTTCCAGCAAGCTTGTCGTGGAATTTGAGCTTCTGAGGCGAGGCTTGACCACTTGCACGAGTTTGGGCTACCATGACGATGGCGGAAAGTTGAGTTATAATGTTGGCGTTGGCCAAAGGCGCGCAGGATTGGGACGCGGCTCGCGTTGTGTGCCCTTGTTGGCCGCTTACGTCATCCGCGAGCATTTGCCCCGCCCACGTGAAGATTAGCATATTGCCTGCACCGTTCAACTTATTGTGCCTCCTTCTCGGTTTCATCCCTTTCATGGCCTCAACACCCGCAAAGAGAACCCTGCCTTCGAAGGAATCATCACTTTTTCGGGAACTTTTGAATCTGTATGAGACCCGTCAACTCAAGAAAGGCCAGAAAACGGCCGACCAGATCCTCAAAAAGTTTCCTGAGCACGGAGGTCAGTATAATCTTCACGTGGACAAGTCTGTCTGATTGGCGGTAATCTTACCAGAGACTTTGTGTATGAAGGGTCTTATTTTAACCCATATGGGTAAGAGGGAGGAGGGACTCGAACTAGTCAAGAAAGGTGTTCGCATGGACTTAACCTCTCACATTGTCTGGCATGTCTTTGGCCTTATTCAAAAAGGTGAAAAGAACTATGAGGAGGCTTTAAAATCGTATACTCAGGCCCTCAGATTCGACAAGGTGAGCTGAGCGTGGGTGCCTTAGATTGCCCGCGACTTTTCCGCATGCGTTTCTGCATCTCCGAGGTGTCGGTGTTCTCAGCAGTTGACGAACGAGTCCACTACGATTGGATAGTCTGTCAAGGGCATTTCTTTTTCCCTCCTTTTTTCTTGCCCTATGTCTACTCTGCAAGTCGAGACCAAAACTCTGATTCTGTGACCCGTTTTGTACTTGAATCAGGAAAATCTGAACATCCTGCGAGATGCAGCGCATCTCCAGACACAGCTTCGCTTCTATGACGGTCTTGTAGACAGTCGCTTCCTTCTCCTCAAACTGCGGCCCAACCTGCGGCAAAATTGGATAGGGCTCGCCCTAGCGTATCACCTCAATGGCAACCTCGGCGAAGCAAAGAAAGTATTAGAGCAATATGAGCGCTCCTTGAAGGTTCGTGACGCGGCAGTGGCGCTATCATACTCGATCTTACGCATATTTCTACACCGATCCGCTCGTTTGTTAGAATGTGCCAGATCACGATCCGGAACATTCAGATTTGTTGCTCTATCATGTCAAAATCTTGGAAGACATGGATGAATTGGCCGATGCCCTAACTTATCTTGGTGTCAAGGAGAAGTCTAAGGCCATCGTGGACCAGGTCGCCGTCATGGAGACCAGAGGTACAGTCTATCGTTTTGTTCGCCATCCATTGATTGACACCTTTTGCTCAACAGCGCGACTACTGTTAAAACAAGGACCAGGCGCAGATGCTGAAGAAGCGTGGCGTGCTCTTATACAACGTAACCCAGATAACATCAGTTACTATTATGGGCTCTTTAGCAGTAAAAACATTGAACTTGGTAGAGTATCTGCTCGATTTATTGGCACGTGTCGAAGGCTAACTACCGCTTGGTCATCGCAGGAACTGTCGCAGATGCCGATCGTCCTAAGGCGCTACACCTATTGAGAGATCTTTGCGTACAGAATCCTCGTGCTGTTACTCCTAGACGGCTGGAGTTAATGGTTGCCCCAGGTTTGTCAGATCTAGCTGCGATGAATCTCGCTCATTGCCGGTTTGGGTCACAGCCAAAGATTTCAAGTCGTTAGCAAGTGCCTATATATTACACCGCCTGAAAAAAGGCATACCGTCCCTGTTTGTAGATCTGAAGCCGTTGTACCATGATGCCCAAAAACGTGTTATTATCGAGGAGCTAGTAGAAGGCTACCGAAGATCATTAGAAGAAGGTTCCCTTCCGGATGAGTCCTCAGACGATGTTATGGCTACGTCAGATGGCGATGTGCCAATAACGTACCTATGGGCTCTGTACTTCCTTGCTCAGCACTTCTCTCATCTTGGTCAACATACTCGTGCTCTGTCTCTCCTCTCTTCAGCCATTACCCATACGCCAACCCTTCCGGAGCTTCACACTTTGAGAGGTCGAGTCTTGAAACGTCTCGGAGACCCTCATGGTGCCTCAGTTGCGATCAACGAAGCTCGGCTGCTTGATGGCCAGGATCGCTTCCTGAACACCAAATCAGCCAAATACAAGCTTAGAGCTGGTCTTATCGAAGAAGCTAGTGATACCTTGGGTCTGTTTACGAAGGTATCCGGTGTGTCTTTTTCGTGTCCACTGCTAATTCTCTACAATCCAACACTAGAAGGATGCTGTAAGCCCTGGTGCTGACCTTGAAGAGATGCAGTCCCTCCTATACCTTACTGAAGAAGCAAACGCACATCGACGTCAAGGCAAGTTCCACCATGCCCTGAAAAAGTACCATGCCGTCCGAAAGGTCAGCTGTCATTGAAGCCATGGGATGTTCCTCCTCCCCCCTGTCTCATCCCATGCATAGATCTTTGAGGAGTTCGAAGATGATCAATTCGATTTCCATGGCTATTCCCTAAGGAAGTTTACTATAAACATCTATCTGAAGTCTGTACTTCGGTATCAGTTGATGTGATCACTGATTACATTCACCAGTCTTCTTTCTTGGGAGGATCGGCTATGGTCTCATCCTGCATACATCCATTCCGCTATATCAGCTTCACAGGTGCGATCCCATAGGCAGAGGGTAGCACTGGCAATAGAAATTGAACCTTCTTTCCCATTACCTAGATCTACGTTAAACTCTTTGATAATCCATCACTGGCAAAGGACGTGTTATCGACAGGTAAGAAGTCTTTTATATAGTCCAGACAACGTGATGTCCTGTCTCGTAGGTTTGACGGCAGAGGAAGAGAAGAAAGCAAAGAAGAAAGCTAAAAAAGCACAGCAGAAGCAAGAGGAGCAACGGAAAGGTAGGGAATGAGCCATGACGGTGTGATGATTGCCTCTAAATCTAGCAGCAGCAAACACTACAGCAACAAATGAGGATAAAGGTCTCGATCTAACGCCCTTGAGGGACGATGATCCTGATGGTGTCAAGTTGCTGACAAGCTCAGAACCACTCGAGCACGCATGGAAACTGTTAACTCCGTTGCTAAGGCTCTCTGTATGCGATATCGACTGTTGGACCTCAATATACGATGTCGCGGTTCGGCGGGGTGCGTTTAATGGAAAGTAGGACTGTCTTGTTCTTATTGCATGCCAGGCAAGTACGTACAAGCCGTTAGAGCCCTCAATTACGTGAAAGTTCTCGATGCCGATCATCCTGAATTGCACGTTCGGTATCTCCACTTCCGGAAACTATGTCTGTTTCTCTCTCACATATTCGTGGCCTTGCTAATACATACGCCCAGATGAGCATGAGGCGCCGTCATGTCCCGCTCCGGTTGTAGCGGTGGTTTCTGGAGCCTTGGATGCTCTGTTTCCTGGAGAGATGTCATTGGAAACTTACAACGCACAGTATTTGCAGCAACACACTGCCAAAGCGAGAGCGGTTTTGGCGGCAGCAAGAGGGTTGCAGATTCTTGGTAGCCCGAACGACGAGATTGAAGGTGTTCTGTTTGGTATTCTGAATCCTGAAGTGGACCTGCCCTTAAAGGTGAGCTGTTGTTGAGGGACCCAACCCGTATTTCGCTCAATGCGACTGTCTGCAGATTGCACTCGACGTGTGGTCATTCTTGAAAGATATCAACTCGTCACGGGCCGATGAATTCCGTCAGGCTTGCGATAAAATGTTCGACCTTTCAACAGTGTTTAAGACACCGGATGAAGTTGCCGCTCTCGTGCACATGCAGAAACAAAGCACCAGCACTCTACTTAACATACAAGAGGTTGATATCTAGATCCCTGCATTCTGTCATGGACTGCTGGTCCTGCGATGTACGCGGAGCTCCTCCGCTTTAGAGCTATCTTTGTTACCAACCTCAGGAACAAATCTGTTTTGCACCTCCAGTGCTGGACATCTCTGAGAATGTACCACTCGAAGGGATTGAAAAATGCGCTGCAACGTAAGCTCATGTGTCCTGCACATACATCCCACTCCATAACCACCGTATGATCATCCGGATGGACTCGTACCGTTGAGGGCCTATCCACGCACATGAACACTGTGGGGTGAAATCGAAGTCAGTCACCTCGCACATCGAATGATTGAAGCTTCGAAGGCCTATACGACCCGATACGATTTGAAGTCTCGCTGATTCTTGAATATTTTAATGGCCTAAATTGGAACAAAGGTTTTTGGTGCTAAGGTCTATGTACAATTACAAGTTTCTCCGGCATCATCTTTCCGTCAAACCTTGTTAGTGTCTGAGAACTAGGTCTGAACCACCATAGCAGCAAAGCACAAGTCGATAATAGATGGCACCAAGCGCGGAAGTAAGCCGGCTTGCATTTATCCTACCTGGGCCGAGTCACCGGGTTGTACGGAGATTGAACGTTAAAAGAAAACTGTGCAGTAGACGAAACAATCGGAACATGCCGTCTCAGGACGTGGGCAAACGAGACAACTCACCTGCTGTGATCTCTTCTTGCCTTGGCACGAACGAAAATGGTCAACATCCCGAAGTGCGTTTTTCCTACGACACTGCTTTTAATGCTGACTATATTGGTATTGTAGAACCCGTCGGACATGTGAGTTCGTCTATGAGTGTCATGCAGAGATGTTCAATCACAGTGCCTTGGTTAGTTTGCGCACACAAGGATTGTAGAAAGCATACGTATGTTACGAAACTGGGCGCTTTCCTTACTCTAGCTAAAAGTGTGTCCTCTGGCAGCCCCCACAAAGTGACACAGTACAAGAAGGGTAAAGACTCTCTTGCTGCGCAGGGGAAGCGTCGATACGATCGCAAGCAGTCGGGTTACGGTGGGCAGACCAAACCTGTCTTTCACAAGAAGGTGTGTCTCTGCCTCTGGCTAGACATTGATGACAGATGCATTGAGCGCACCCATTAATGAGTAGGCAAAGACGACCAAGAAAGTCGTCCTGCGTTTAGAATGTACTGTATGCAAATACAAGATGCAATTGGCCCTCAAACGCTGCAAGCAGTGCGTCTACCGTTTGTTCCCTTCCTCACGCAACGGCTGAGTACACTAATAGCTTTGAGCTGGGCGGCGAGAAGAAAACGAAGGGTGCGGCACTCACGTTCGTAAGTTACATGCCACCACTCGACATTGGTGCACTAAACGTACTCGGTATCGGTACAGTAAATGTCTACCGTATGACCCTAGGCGTAGCCTCTCTACTTTTGATCATGTATACTGTACTATCCTCCATGGTATGCAACCCAACAAATGCACTTCCCAGTCTGATCGATGATAACCGAAGAAGGCGATAAGCTTGTATGACGTGGACTTGATACTGGAACAGCGTATACAGTACTTTCTAGGAATAGAATAGCCTGGAGTACTGTACAGTCGACTCCCTCTTAACCCATACCCCTCGGGAGTCACCCCAGGCTATGGGTTTTGAGGGAGTATGGGTTTTAAGGGAGGTTGTAAGCCGGTGGAGTGGAGTTGAGATCCCCAAAACCCTATGGGTTATGAGGAGTTATGGGTTTTGAGAGGTGGGTTAGGAGTGAGTTGACTGTAATTGTCTCTTCGCCGGAGTTGGGGTTAGCTAGTGCGTATTACGCTTGTCCAGCCATCCCCGAATAGCGTAGCCGGATAATCTCGCATCCGGATTGCTCCCGCACTATTCGGCTCCTGGTGCATGAAAGATAGCCGGTATGCACAGCGACATGGAGTTATGACGACAGAGACCCTTACTATGCTGGGGCCAAATTAAAGAGAATAGCATCTACCACGAGGGGGGATGCATTCCTTGGACGGAATTCGAGGAGCCTGGGTCCATTCCACCGAAAAGTACGCCCATATACGCCTGATAATATACCTGCAGTCGTGCAAAGAGCCGAACATGGCTCGATTGAAAGAGGCTGTCTGTTAGGAGTCTGATAAGGGCAATAGACATACAGGGCCTTGTTGCCGGAAAAATACAGTATATTTTAAGGAGACCGGAACAAGGGGAGAAACAAAACGCGAGATGTTCCATGATAGACCGGTACGTTTTATCAAGGGGGAGAAGCGAAGTGCCCGGATCGGAATACGGACGGGAGAGATTGATGTAGGGATCTAGGGAAGGTAGTAGTGGCGTAATTTGCGACAACTGCGGTCTAAGTTAGTCAAACCAGCTGTGCCGTACCCAGACAACTCTCCGGGGTCTTTGTCAACCCGCCAACACAATAAATATGTTCATCTCGAGTCGTTCCACGCTCGGGTTTCTTTTTCATTTATTCTATCCCCTTCCCTTCCAACTCTCGTTCATTCAATCGTACGACTTTTCTTCTTTATTCGCGTAGAGGACTTATTCCTTTAGCGCTTTAACAACGGCCAGTCGTCATCTCTCCCTCTAACCAGTCAGCGCTAGTCAGCCCTCATTAGTTGCTAATCCCCTGATCCCCTTAGCTTTAATGCATACACCCTCAATGAGGGCTCTAATACGCCCAATCTCGATCCATGCTGCATCCTCACCCATAGAAACCATCGTATTCTTTTTCGTTCTCGCTACACTGGCGTACTTTCATGTCGTTTCCGCCATTAAACAATCTTCCTTCTTCGCCCCAACTACTCTTCCTCCTCTGCGTCCATCACATGTACTCTGGCGCAGAGACGAGTGGGTCAACATTCCGGAAAACGAGTGGAAAGACGCTCTTGATTATCCGTCTACACTCCCCCCTGCCGTCGATCTTCAGCAATTGGTCATGTCTTTCGATGCTCGGACAGCAAAGAAGGTGCGTACAGGTCCCCCTTTTGCACCTCAGGTGCATTAACCAATTAGTACAGATTGCCGACAGCTCGAGGTTGTCCTCGCAGGTCGCTAGTTCGTTGGAAAACATTACTCATTTCCTCACCCATCGTTTCCCTGCGTCCTCTGGAAAGTCATACACGAAAATATGTTATTTGGTCCCGGATGATCAGGATGGAGAGTCAACTTGTTTCTTCTCTACCATGTCGGACAACCCCAGGTCTGAAACACTGACGTTGTCATTTGCTGCTGCGGGGGGTCGCAAGGACTTCGTTAGCGGCCTCGCGAGGCAAGGCACCTTGATTTCTGAAGATTTCGGCCCCATAAAATACATCATCGAGAACCCAGAGCAGGAAGCACTTGCAGAGATGAAAAGCGGCAGATGGGTCATGTATGCAGCGCGGACTCTCGTGGTCCGCTTCTGGGATCTCACCAAGGTTAGCAGGAATCTTTCTGGTCACCTTGAAATGGAACTCACGATGGCAATTCATTAGAAAGCGGATAATCTAGACATCCTACTCGTCCTTGCTGGATATGTATTGATGCATACAACGTTCATTCGTCTTTTCTTGTCGTCTCGAAGCCTTGGCTCCAATTTCTGGTTAACTACAGCAATACTCTCATCGTCAACCCTATCTTTCATGGTTGCCTTGCCCATTGCTGGTTACTTTCGCATCCCTCTTGATCCGGTGAGCCTAATTGAAGCTCTGCCATTCCTGGTCTGCACGGTCGGATTCGAGAAACCCCTTCGCCTTGCCCGCGCCGTGTTCAGTCATCCACACCTCGTGCAACCCCCCATTCAAGAAGGGCGTCGGCGTGGTCAAATGAAACCCGGTCCAGATCTTATTGTTGAGGCACTGGACAAGGTCGGCAACATCATCATCCGAGACTATGCCCTCGAAATCGCCGTGCTTCTTATTGGTGCATATAGCAAGGTTGGCGGGCTCAAAGAGTTCTGCGCTCTTGCAGCTCTGCTCTTGACCGTAGATTGTGCAGCAACGGCCACATTCTATGTTGCTGTCCTTAACGTGATGATTGAGGTACGTTCATGTTCGCTGTCGGTCACGTGAGGTTATTTGTTTGTTTTGTTTTTTCTTGTGTGGGTTGGTCTTGTCCGGTGATCGAGACTCACATGCGATGTCTTATTGTTGTAGGTACGCCGCATCAAGATGTTCCGTGCCTTGTCATCAAGAAGGTCATCCATGTCGGATGTCAAGCCCCCAATGATCGTGAATGGTCAACTCCAGATGCCAAAACTCACTTTGCGTCAGCGAACCTCGGCTGCGTTGTTGGGCGTAAAAGGCTCTCTGCTCAAGTCGCAAGCCAAGGAGAAAGATGGAAAGGAGGAGAATCCTGTCGCTCGCTTGAAGTTGTTGTTGGTAGGTGGGTCTCCCTTCCCTCGATTACCGATTTAACCTTTCCATGTAGATTGTCTCATTTCTCTCACTTCACTTGTTAAACCTGTGTGCCACGTTTACTCCTGGTGCATCTGTCGCTCGCCTTCAGCAAACACAAGACGCTCTCTATATACGTGACACTTCGCCTGCCTTCCGCACCGTTGACATCACCAGCCCTGCAATTGAACGCTCCCTCTCCAGCCTGGCAGCGCTTCACAGTGGATCGGAGTTGATCGTGCGCATATCAGCTCCGATTCACGTGCGTATGGTGCCCATTATAACACCGTACCTTCATAAGGAATCGAAGATCAAGGGTCACGATGCGGATGATATGATTGATAACTTCATGTCTTCATGGACCCGCCTTGTTGGCGATCCTATCTTGTCCAAATGGATCGTGTTACTCTTGGGTGTCAGCGTCGCACTGAATGGCTATCTTCTCAAAGGTATCTCCACAGGAACTGGTTCTACTCGCAGTGTTCAACAGGCTCAAGGCGTGCGGTTCAACGCCGACCGAGTTCAGGAGAAACCCCCAGTAGTTTCTTCCCCCGTCTCTCCACCTATTTCTGTCCTCTCAGGCTCTCGCTCCGAAGGTGTCGTCGCTTACTCTGCAGCACCTGCAGTTGTTCGACCTATCCCTGTGTCAGCTGTTCGGAGAGCGCCTTCTGTGAATGGAATCTCGTCACTGTTAGATTCAGTCGACCAGAAACTCAAAGCGCAGCAACCCACGTTCACAACCGGCGACGACTCAGATTCACAAGACGAGGAGCCAAGTGCCAAAGAGACCTCAACTCCTGTACGGTCACTAGAAGAGTGTATTGATATCTTCGAGAATGGTCCTCGCCCGGTCTCCATGTCACTCTCGTTACTTAACGATGAGGAAGTTATTCTTTTGGCTCATAATGGTAAAATCCAAGCGTATGCTCTCGAAAAAGTTCTAGGTGATCTAGAACGCGCGGTATTGATTCGAAGGGCGTTGGTCTGTATGTGCAGTTAACTTTCTTGAGGAAATTCGTGTTTGACTGAAACTCGTAGCTCGTTCATCGAGGACCAAGACGCTAGAACATTCCGATATTCCCATGTCAAACTATGATTATTCTCGTGTGGTGGGTGCCTGCTGTGAGAACGTTGTCGGCTACATTCCTCTTCCCCTCGGCATCGCTGGTCCGCTCAAGATCGATGGAGAAATGTTTCCGATCCCCATGGCGACAGCAGAGGGCACCCTCGTCGCTTCAACATCCCGTGGTTGCAAAGCCCTCAACGCTGGAGGGGGAGTTAGCACTGTTGTTATCTACGACGGCATGACTCGAGGTCCTGCGATCGATTTCCCATCTGTTGCTCTCGCAGCTGCTGCTAAAGCTTGGATTGATTCGGCAGAAGGCAGTGCAATACTCAAGGAAGCGTTCGAGAGCACATCACGCTTTGCAAAGTTGCAGAAGCTCAAGGCTGCAATGGCGGGCCGGACGTTGTTCGTGCGATTCGCGACGAGTACCGGTGACGCAATGGGCATGAACATGATCTCGAAAGGAACCGAGAAGGCGCTCGCCGTTATGAGCAAGTACTTCCCAGAGATGGTCGTCCTCGCTCTCTCTGGTAATTATTGTACCGATAAGAAGCCCGCCGCCATAAACTGGATTGAGGGGCGTGGCAAGAGCGTGGTCGCGGAGGCGATTATACCTGGCCATGTTATCAGTTTGGTGCTCAAGACGACGCCCGAGGCGCTGTGCAACCTCAATACGAAGAAGAACTTGGTCGGTAGCGCAATGGCAGGGTCAGTCGGTGGCTTCAATGCCCATGCCGCAAACATCTTGACGGCGATATTCCTCGCCACTGGGCAAGACCCGGCACAGAACGTGGAATCGTCCAACTGTATGACGCTGATGGAGTTGTGAGTTGTTTCCTGTATCTGTCGGGGACAGTGCGCTGACTGAGAGGCTAGAACGAACGACCGCAAAGATGTTCTGGTGACTATCACAATGCCTTGCATAGAAGTTGGTACTGTTGGTGGTGGCACTGTCCTGGCCCCTCAGCAAGCCGTATTAGAGGTGCTAGGGATTAAAGGTGCTCATCCGACAGTGCCTGGTCAGAATGCACAACAACTTGCCCGTATCATCGCCGCTGCGGTCATGGCAGGCGAACTCTCCCTCCTTAGTGCCCTCGCTGCTGGCCATCTAGTCCGTGCGCATCTCGAACACAACCGTTCACAAGTTCCCACACCTGCCGCGTCACGACCCATCACACCCGGACCCGAAACGCCACCAAATGTGCTCTGGGTACCAGGAACACCCAACGCAAAGTCGGTCACTAAAGCAACGGTTGGAGCTTTGACAGCGTCCTCGTCCACAATGTCACTTGCTGGTTACAGCATAGAACCCAAGACTTGAGGGATAAGAGATAGCTGGTGTAAATTCGTTACCCTGTCTTTGTTCGCGTCGTTGATCTACATTATCCATGCTATACCTAGTCGCCACACGCATACTTCGGGTTGCGACTTGAATCCTCATACATCTTTGTACATTTGCTTCATCTATCTTATAATAGACTGTTCGGCTTGCACACCGAGACTGGAAGATCCACCACCAAAGTGGGCTACCATCTTGATCGTGTGATGAAATGCACGCTAGCTGGAAGATTGCGGATAGTGACCACGTTACCTGATACATTTGGAGAAGCCCGCCTAGCTCAATCGGATAGAGCGTCAGACTCTTATGGGCGGGTGTGATCTGAAGGCTGCGAGTTCGACCCTCGCGGTGGGCTACACGTATTTTTTAATCCCCTCCCTCAAATGTTTAGCAGGATGTTTGAATCTACAAAGCCCCAATTTATTCAGGAAATGGTATATATGTATATATATCGAATGGCCGTTGCATGGCGAAAGATTTTCAGTTCAGAGACTACTGGGCATAGGTTCCATAAAGGCCAGGTATATAGTTCATGAAATAGGAAGCATCTGACAGGTCCTCAAATCCATCATTTACTCCCTGCGTTGCCAGATGTGTCCCAGAAACGCAAGGCCGACACCACCATTCTTTAGTGATCTCGACTCGAAATGACCTCCCGCTTTGTGGTGCTCTTCCACCAGCTTGCACAACGCACTGAGCGTCGTCCATTGGGGTTCATAGCCAAGACCACCGTTCTCCGGGGATCTTCGTGCGCGCGAATCATCCCAAATGAGGTGCGCCATGGCGAGGGAGAATATCGAGGGTTGGAGGTTGATGAGATCCCCGCTAGGTGCTGGTACAAGCTTTCCGAGGAGACGAAGGAAGGGATTCGGCGACAGCGCAGTGAAAGACCGTAGCAAGTAAAGCCATTCGACTACGTGAGCGAGCATAAGCATGGCCGTGGCGGATAGCCGAGGAAACACGGTCCGTCCATCGGTGAGGGTGGTGAGCACGGTATACGCGTCACCGTAGGTGACAGGGGGACCAGCATCCACGATGCAAAACGATTGGCCACCGAGATCAGGATGCGGGGAGCCCTGGGCCTTGTCAATCAAACGCCGTTCGTAGCAGAAATGAGCGAGTGAGGCATTCTCCACGTAAATGAAATTCTGAAGGCTCTCGTGGAGCCAAGAGGGATTGAACTGCCGAATGAGATATGCACCGCACAAAATGTCTCCCCCAGGGCCGTACATCCCATTCCCAGGTCGCAGACACCCCGTGCGGAGTTCTCGCTGTTGTTGACCCTTCCGAACCTTCCCAGATGGAGAACGGTCGGCTGCGCGAACCAGCTTTTCGGCTTTAATTTTGGACGCTGCGTAATTTGAGAACATCTCTTCGTGGCGTCTCGGCAGGCGACTGTCGTCGTGGTCGTCGTCATCATCATCGAAGGTTTGGACAAAAAACTTTGGCTCGCTCTCCCACGGCCAGAGCCACTGTCGTGAGCGCCGAACGGACACGGAGCCGCTCGAGGTATAGATGAAGATTGTCACGCCGGTAGCTCGTGCGGCGTCCAACAAGTTTTGAGTGCCCTCGACGTTGACTTTGTCAGATAGATGCTGTAGTCTCGGATCACGGTCGTAGAACCGGATGGTGGCCGCGGTATGAAACACGGTGATATCTCCAGACACCTCCTCCGCGTCTTCCGCTCGGAGGCCAGATGGTTGGGACGGCAGCTGCGATTTCGGCCACGGAGCGTTGAAGGCGGCATGAACTTGTTCCCTATCGGAGATGTCGACCGTGAGAAATTCGACCTCTTTAGCCGGGCCATTTGTCAGATCGGGGCGCGTAGGCCTACGCACGTCAAGAACTCTGATGCGCCGGGGATGCTCCCCGCGCTCGAGTAGATGACGAACGAGCCAGCCACCGAGAAAGCCGGCCTATCATCGTCGATTATGAACAAGTTAGCGGCAGGGCTCACACGTTCTCCAAGAGCAAGCATACGCACCCCACCAACCACGATATACCTTCTCCCTGTCCTCGGCGGGAGGAACGCTTTGGGGTCCGGTGTCGTTTTCTCCCTCCTCGCTGCCGCTGCCGCTGCCAAAGCGTCCCTCGCACTGATCCTTTGTGGAGAGAAAGTGGAGGCTACATCAGAGGGCAGTCGCATGAGCTTGGCATCATTCGAGTGAAAGTAAAAGTAGAGGAGAAACGGGATGGAGAGACAGAGGAGGAAGATTATGACGGCCATCACCCCCCCGGGACAGTTGGCCTTGTTGCTCTCAGAAGCCATGATAGTATATATTATCCTTAACGTACAACCCATCATTCATCGATCGGTTGGCACCTTCAGCTGTTCACTGTTTGTTGGTTTTGGGGAACAAGCCGCATATGGTGGCTTAGTAATGATAATGTCACGCATATATATATAAACTGTGACATATGCCTAAATTAGTTCGTTCAGTTCTCATAGTGCCTTCACGACACAACCAATTTATTCTCATTACTCGAATTCCCCTCGCTTAATATCGCATCACATGTGTCATGACGGTACGAATTCCTATTCCCACACATATATTAGTCTCGGTTCCAGACGTTCTATAACCCCGGAGTTTGAATCTGACTGTGAAAATTGATAGAGTGAAGTTATAGAATATCACACACCATTCGACATTTTTCACACTCCGACTAAAAGTCCGGATGGTGACTAACGTGGACCCCTCACCCGTTCACCTTGAATTTCTCGCTCAACTCTTGCTCAATCACCACAATTTTTTCCTATGCCTTCTAGTACCACCTGTTACCACATTCCATGTATTTTTCTGGTAGAAATCGTGCTGTGTAGCGAAATGGCAAAACTGCAGTTTGTCACACCTGCCGAACGATGCCGGATCAAAAATGGCAAGAATGATTAGATAATGCTTTAGACAGTGCTGAGCCCGCACCGAGCAGGCCAGCGGAGTCTCAATTATAGGCTGTAACAGTGCGTGACTGCACGGTTGAGGGGTCTGATCGGGTGAGGGGTCCACATGGTCATGATCTTCTCACGAATAAAACAACTCGTGTTTTTTTACCCTTTTCCCTGGCCAGGACTGCCAACCCGGACCCGTGAGCGGAGGATGGGTGCCTTCGCGTGGCTCGGGTAGCCCAACCGTCAGCTTTACCCAGCACTCTCCACACGGGACGGCCACTCACCAAGACCAAGAGACTGCCGTCCCTAAATTAGTCGGATGAAGAACGGCCGAAACACAGCAGGCGACGGGTAGCAACGGCGATCGATCGATGTGACGTTTCCACATGGTTGACACGATGTGCGACA
>QFDW01002105.1:0-10362 GCA_003315895.1 Lactifluus rugatus | reverse complement strand
CACCACCATGACACCATCTGCCGCTGCCAGCTCTGCCGCAGCTGTTAGCCTCTAAAGCGTCCCAACTAGTGCTGTCGACATCGTTGCTGCGATTTGAAGAAACAACCCGGTGCAATCCCCTTCTCCAAGTCTATAAAGATTCTCTTTAACTGTCAATCGAGCCTTCAGAATGAGATTACGGGCGATCTTCAAGACGAGGCCTCATCTGTCCCTGACAAGGGCGAGAAGCTACGCGTCGCGCCCGGTCACTCCGGCAACGCGGCAACCTCCGGAAGTATATTCCACCGGTCTTGTGTCGCGCGCTATTGAATGCAAGATGCCCGATGGCTTCGATATTTCAAGCGCTCAAGCTCAAGTGCTCAAGACATGCGGCTTTGGGTCTCCAACGCGCTGATGCCATACTACTGGTCGTTGTGACATTGAAGCCTGGAAACTGCCACGCCTCGGAGGCCGACGGCAATGCTTGGCTTGACGCCGCTGCACAGGTCTACACTTAGCGCATGGGCATCACTCTTTCTACCGACGAGTCTGGCGGCGGCGACAGAGGCTCTGCCTAAGGTGCTGTGATCAACAGCGAGGAATTCCACAAGTTTTTGACTGAGCAGCATGAGTTCGCGCGCCAGGAAAATTAATCTCTACTCTACAGTAGCTACATGAAGCATGACCCCCGCTGAGGCGAGATTTTTTACGACGAAGAAATGGCTAGTTCTGCGCAGCGCCAAGCTTGACTCGTTGATATCGCACAAGTGCGGTGACACCTATGCCAACAGTTTCCAGCCCGTCTTGACCCCCTGAAGGCTTGTTACTTCGATTCCTCGTGTAATTGGATTTCGTCAGGATACTTGTCATTCTATGATCTTCTCTTTGGCCATGTCACCATCGCCGAATGTGAGTCCACTCCCCTTGGTCAAGAGCTTCTTGTAGTTGGCCAGCCGCTGTCGTTCGAGGATGGTGAGCTTTGCTATCAACAACAAATTACCATATCTTATGTGCCTTTCAATCACATCCCCCGCAGTGCCTCACTGCGATCACTGAGATGAGTAGCTAGTGGTATATTTTGAGGAGATTGCGAACGCTGACCAGAGTTCCGGGTTCATTCAACATTCAGAAGATCCGAGATGACGTTGTTAAGCTCTGGGACGTCGTCAAGTGTCTCAGCCACAGATCAGCGAAGAACAGAAGGACCGCATCGAGGCCCACTACGACAGCGTAGTCCGTTCGCTGCGCAAGGCTCCAGACAACCACCCGCATCCCGGTGTCCCTCGTAGTCGTTGTTCCTCCACCTGGTTGATGCAGCTTTGTATGTCAAGCGTTGCCTCTATGTCTACTCCCAAGATTCCTCTCCTTCATCTCAAGCGTAGCGTCTATACCCAGTGGGAGTTCGTCTCTAATCTGACAGTGTATATGATACGCTTCACAAAATTGCTACGTCTGTCACGACTTTCAAGGGTGATAATGCCCTCGTCACCGGTGTTGACACGAGTCGATTGGCGTCGAGATCTTCAAGAAACTTACTTCTATCAGGCTGTGCCCATGTTGTCATCACCACTTGCCGCTATCGCTGCGCCGCAGTCAAGTACGACCAATGAAACTTTCCAACAATTTGGCAGCTGCTGTTCCGCTCTCACGGTTGTTCCTTTTACAGTAACAGGCTCCAGAGCGTGAAGGCACTCCGAGTCGTTGACTATATCTACAGGTACAAGACGCTGTGTCTCGATCTGGATATACCTCCTGTTCCTGAAAATGGCCAGGAGATCGACGGCCTCGATGGTAAGTCTGAGCTCACATACTGCGTGAACTTTCTGCGACTCCTCGGTGCCATCAAGTCCAAGAAGGCAAGCCGTCATATCGTAACCCGTCTGATGTGATTTGTTGTCCTGTTGTCGCCTAACCATCATGACCTCTTGTGCAGCAATGGTTCCTACTCCGAATCTAAAATCTCCCTCGAAGGACTTTTCAACCTTGGTCTTCAGAAAGCTGGGTCGATTACCTTTGACTTGTAGGAGCCGTCATAGGGTGAGTCCGTCCCGGCCGCCGGATCTGCAATTGAATTATCCCCTTCCCCTGGCTGGACTTGTGGTACTGGTCTCATAGACTAAACCAACTTGATCGTCCAGGAATTCGAGTTTCGCCACGTTTTCACTTTCTGAAGGGAATGGCCTTCAGCATTCTCGGACTCATGCAAATGAGTAGAACCCCATGCCCCTTCCAACCCATAAAACTTTATAGTCCATAGAGTCAACAGTGACTAGCCCCACCAATTTGAGCCATTGATCACCCGATCACCTTTTCAAAGTTATTTTTAGCTCACTTCCTCAATCCATAACTGCACATGACCCATAGCTTCAGCTTTCCATGGAGGGGTATGAGTTCTGTTGTACTGTCTCAACAAGCAGAGCCAGGGCAAATCCTGGGCCGTGTAGCTCTATGCCCCGGCTTGGAAGTGGCTTACAGCTTGAAGCTGAGTCGTGACAACACTGCGGCGGCCGCTAGATAATAGGTCATTGCAATCAAAAATGTGCCCAAAAAATACTTTTACAAGTGTGCGTGGCAACCCGGACCTGCCGGGCCGTTCCGAGGCCTCGGAACCCGAAGCGCCCGCTGCGCGGTTCATATGTTTCTCCTTTTCTATGGACCGCGGACGCTACAACAGTGATTACTTATGGCAAGATAAGATTCGAATTTTACCCCTCAGTCTTTTCTCCCCTAAAATCGAAGTTGGTTGTTTTGCTCTATGTTGCTTCTACTCCTTGTGACTTGTATCGAGGAAGCTCACGCTCGCTACATTTCGAACATAGAGGGCATATCATTACAACAAAGTTTCTTTAATCGATTATTTACAGGAGTCGTCGCACATGGCCCCTTGCTTCGCTCGAGTTAATTCAAGCGCGGCACCAGCGGATCTCAACAAGTTGGTCGGTTATTACGTTATAATAGACTTCCTACCCTCCTTCTGTCCATGCAGGTGATCCACCGAGAATTGGGTACAGGGAGCACACGGCAATTTCAAACCTCCCTGACAGCGACTGAGACCGGATGCACAAATTCCTTACCACGCGCCAATCAATTCAGCAATATAGGATGTAGAAACAACTGACGCCCTCTTGGGGCTTATCACACGTCGTGTGTTACTTGTCGTTAGCGATTTTTCAGCCATTTTGTTTGCATCCGATCCCCGCAGTTCGAAATTCGGAAAGTGCGATGATCTTCCTGGGGTGATATTTTTCCCTCGTGTACACAGTATTCATAAGTACAGCACCTTTACACACGATCGTCAGAACGCGAATTGCCTTCTCATTCTGACCTTCCCTACATCTCCCTTAACAGGTTCCAAATATCGGTCATGGATGCCCTCGCTACTAATCCCGCCATCTCTCCGAGCGAGCGAGCACTCTCAGCAGCCGGCTACTTGCGTATTGCGTCTATATCTATCGCTGCTTATGAGTATGTTCCTCGTGCCGACTTGCTAACCTTTCCTCGTGACTTACTACCCGCCAGTTATCTTCTAACCCTCCTTGCAGAATGTCGCATGTACAAGTCCTCTGATCGGAGGTAGGATGTTCGATACGACCCCGCGAATAGAAAGCGTTGACAGACTTAAATGTCTTGCATAGACTAGGCCTAGTCCTATTTTTTCTTATTCGGCATGTATCTTCTAACTGTCGCTTGTGACACCTGCTCACATGTTCTGTAGGTACTCAAGCATAGTCACCATGGTCGTCAGTAATGTAGGGTTTTTCTATCATGGCTTCACAGCAGAGTCCTGCGAACACTACTTTCGTGCCATCCCTGTATTTAAAGGTACGCTCTTACTCTTCCCCGGGCATTCAAGGCTTAGGGGACTTTGCAGCAACCCAACTGATGGTGTCACATGCAATCCTAGGTATTCGGTAGGTTTTGAATGTCCTTTAACTTCCTGCTTTGGCTCTGACTACGAACCTCAGGTCGTGGAACATCGCCCAACGGAATGCCTGGGTTGGTAGGACCGTGCTTTGGTCGTTTGTAGCTGCTATAGTGGTATGTTTTCATTATCGTTGATCAGAATATGTCTTTCTGACTTATGGGCACAGGTTGAGTGGATATCTGCTGTAGTCAACCGGATTCGTGAGTAAAGCATCTCCTGCGACAAAAGTTACTTGCTCAAATGCAATGTAGCCCAGATGACCGACGTGGGTGTAGCCTTTATCTCTCTTCGATGGGAGTGTATTGAAGCTTGCGTGGCTACGCATCTGATCAGGGAAAGTAGGTAAAGTCCTACCATCAACAGTTCTTACTGACGAAAAGCTTAGCTGCATGATTGGAAGCTCTCATCCCAGAGCGTTTCTCTCCACATGGTTGTTTTACTTGGTAGCCATGCTTTATGATTGTCTCACGCTGTCAATTGCGACGTTCTACCTTCTCAAATTGAGAAGGGCTGAAGCCTCTGCGTAAGCTATATTCTATTGAACACATGACGTCATCCCTGACTCTTTGTAGTGCCTCAGGGCTTGTCGAGATGTAGGTCCTCCTCCAAGTGGTGGTAGTCGGAAGTCTTACTCCAGATCAAGACTGTTGTACGATGGCTTGGTGTATTTTGTCGCGGTTACAGGCATGTTCTTTCGCCAGACTACTCGTTCCTAGCTGACCTGCTTTACTATAGCCGTGAACGTGATGAATATTTTCTTGTATCGAGGAACCGATCATTCGATTCAATCATCTGGGTATCTCTTTTATTTCTTCTACCAGTCATCCCAGTGGGCCTGATGTTGTGGGACGTAGCGCATCGCTTGGATATACCATCACATGGATCATGAGTCAACGTATTATCCTTCATACACGTGGTGCGTACCAATCATCGCCCACACCTGATCTATTGACCCAGTGGAGTCCTTAGAGGCTGGAGCGGAACAGCCGACCGTCGTCGTAACACACATGCCAAGTTCGACCTCCACACCGCATGCCATTCGCTTCTTCAAGGGGACAAAGTGCGACAGTGGGTTCAATGTAGATCCGACAATGTGGTCGCAGGACGACATTGTCAACACACCAAGCGATTGCGATATCCAAGTGCGCGTAGAACGGTCCATAGTCATGGACACCCAACTGGAAAGCGGAGGCTCTATCCAAATAGACGTCTAAGCTTCTCCGCAATGTACTTAGGACAGGGGATAAAATCAGTTAGTCTGCGCGTGGAGTTTCCCGTTCTTGAGTCAGAGTTTCCATAGCCGTCTGTATGTACACTCTTTATGGGATTGGAATGTTCATTTTCCCCCGGTATAGTGTTTACGAAGCCACCCCGTCTATGCAAACTCAGACTCCAGCCACTCTACTTGGCTGCAAATGAAACAGGACGACTATCGCTCTCGCTATCGAGGTGCTGTGATTGAGCCCTTAGCGCTTAGCATTGAATGTGATGAGTGATGACAGTCCATGGTCTAAATCTCGTCAATTGTGTTTCCGCTCCTAGTCACGTACGCATACAACCTCAAACTATGCTGTATCACCACCGGTGAGGCACGTAGTATAGCCTAGCGACACGGACCAGATGACCAGCGCGTGGTTTGAGGGTGGAACGACTAATCTATCCCCCGAACTACTAACTGAGGAACCCACTGCATGGCAAGTGAGTCAACAGAATGCTTTCCTTTCAGTTGGAAAACAGACGGAAGCGAGAGATTTCAGGTCAGGGTTGTACTAGCCGCATGTGCACGCAGGCGGAAGGAGAGCGATCATGACGAGGGAGGGTCGCATGACACTGAGTCCATATTGAACTCACTGACTTGGCGCATGATCGCATAATCCACAGGGCAGGGTGATGTAAATCGAGCGCAGCGCCATTCCTTCTCAACCATTTGGCGCACGTCGGGAAGCTATTTCCTTTCTTCCAGGATGGTCGGAAATCACTATGATCTAGTGCAGATTGGGCCAGGAATCTCGGTGAGGCTCCTGTGAGGAAAATTTTGTTCACTACATTGCCGCAATCACTGACATCCATCTCGGCAAAGGCTATTTTATCCACGCAGCGTGAATTTGTCAGTCTCCCTTCCTTGTTCGTACTTCAATCGGTCACATCGCTACGCTGTGATGGAGTGCACCCCTTGCGTTGAGCACATGTAAGAATAGTTGCAGGGTCATATTGATCAGGGACCTGAGACCGAGGACAAATAAATACATGGCTACCTTTTGAGGGATAAGGTTGTACCTTTCACAAGTGTACACGAGGTGTTGCAGAGAGATCTCTCTATGCTGTCCCGTGTGAAGAGATAATCGGTCCATCGGGACACCGAAATTAAGACTTGTCCGCCGTAACCGCCCATCGGCGCCCATCCCTGGAGACCGGTCCGGGACCTGATCAGCCTGACGACGTTACTGTATTGGTTTCTCCAGAATTGGGCAAGACGGTGCCTAATCAAGCTCGTGTCACGTGACACTTAGATGTCGTACGACTTTCGCATCCGCCTCGGGTCTACACCTTGGTCTACACGGGGAAAAAGGGCAAGTAATTTTTTCTTTTTCATTCTTTTCATCGTCTCCCTTCTGCCTTGTAGGCCCGGGGCTGTAGCATACATTTAGCCATGACAATCAAGTCATCGTGGCATGTCATGGTCGTGAGAGTAAGTTTTTCTTTCTTTTGAGCAGAGTTTTTCCCTTGACGCGATACTGCACCTATTAATACCACAATGAAATGGAACTTTTCCAATGAGCGATGGTACATCACTATAGAACGGCTTTGTGTGTGCAACCATAACCAGCCGTTTCAACCTCCCTAAGTTACTCATGATCATCGACACTGTTTTTCTTCCAGTTGGACACAGCAGTCGAAGGCATCGAGGTATATTTGGCAAATCAAATGTGATTCCTCTTAACGAACTTTTGTGTCATGATCGTCGACTTTCCGACCCAACACTATGACAAGAGCAAACGCTGTGAAGGGGGTCTATCCCACGACAGATATGTAGGAGCGGATGGTCATTGCAACCAGGTTTTCCGGACCGCCTCAGGCTTGCACAGGGCAATCGCACCCCGTGGTGCTTTCCAGGTAACCTGAGGTTTTTCTGTTGCCATCCAGTAAGTTGATCAACGTACGCAGCAGGTTCATCTACACCAAACCTCAGGGGTATCAGCCCCAGTACCGCCAGACTCGTGCTACGAGCCATTGACCTCTTGTGTCACTAGTGCCAACGTGTAGCCTTTAAATTCTAGCCCCGTACTTCGTGGACCACCCGGCATCTACAAATCCGTATTCGTTCAGTTCCACGCCAGCATTGGACTCAGTGTGACCATGGGTGTTTCGGGCCCATGCCTCCCTCCCAATGCCATGCGGTCTGTGAGACCAGAGGTTTGTTGAAAACTAGAATGCCCCCGATGAGATCTGTCGCCATTCAGCGACAAAACCAGACATGGAAGCCTCAGCCCAAAGAACCCACACAGTGTCGCAGAGCACGGCGAGGAAGAGGGACCCTAGGTCTGTGAACCTGAACAGTAAGACAGCACAGAGGCAGAGGAGGGCTCGTCAGATTCTTGTGTCCCGCAATGCTACCATTTACTAAAGGGCCACATCCACCCCACATCCTTGGCCAGGATAATCACAGTGTCTTCTCGCTGCCGCTCAAGAGACTAGCTTTGTTATGCCTATCCCGGAATTGTGTATGTTACTTGCGATATTACAATTCTTCTTTTGAGAAAGTGCGACCACTGGGACTGTGGTCGAGTAGAGATGGATCCTGATCGATTGGCCAAAGCTATTATGAATGATGGTGCGATGTCACGCTCAGCTCTTTCGACCCTAACTGTAAATGGACGATTCTATCAACCACACTTGCCGGTTTCCTGGCACAAGCCCATCTATAATCTGACCCGGTCATGTCGAGATCCCCTGGCTGAGTAGGATCAGCGTCAGCGTAGAACCGGACAAAGTGGATTTGTCTGATTATCATGGCCAGAGGTACTTGGCTGATCCCTTGCTCGGGTCATTCCACTGTCATTCCTTATTACAGTATGTCTTCCTCAAAATGAAATTCCGAGTCCCTCTTGTCGTCAGCAGCACGCAAGCTGCCAGGCACCACCATGTTAACCCTGGTTCACACCCAGCACTAGCCGAAATTACCGAGCGACTGTCGGCGTTCAATAATCGGTGCCGGCACCTACCTCACATTCTCCTCTCGCTCATTTGAGCTTCTGGCGCATCTTTCTCATTACGCAATTCCTACACCTGCGCCCGGTGACGCGCCCTTGCTTGCTTTCCCCGCACCGATTTCCTGGTTTTTACTGTAACTGTGACATCCTCCTGCGCCTGTGCCCTCTATTTGGCCCACGTATCTTATCGTCTTACATTGTAAGTTCATAAATTATTAGGCTCCAGGATATGGTTTCTCACAAGGCCTTCAGGACAGTTGGAGTACCAAAAAGGTACTGTATGTATATCCCTCTCAGAATAGTAAATCCGGCCTTTGACCCAGTTCAATTGGTTCGGTGTCGTTGGGAGGACTTTAATTACTACATTCTCCTGCAAACCTGCACATCGTGAACACGAGCATCACCCCGTTCATCTCTCGTTAGCACCGTTTGGCGACCATATTGCAATCCCCAAAAACGTGATCAATCACCCTCCTCTGAGTCTCCCTTCCTCCCTCCCACTGGCACTGACCCAAATTCGTCCATAGGCTGCGCATGTCATCAACGCAGCTGGTCCACCAATATCGTAAAGATTTTGAATGACACGTATGATTTTCCGACCAAACCCCTGCCAGTGGTTACGAACAAACGAAACACTTTGCGGTGCTAATTGTCTGAGTCACTTCTATTCGTCTTCAATGAAGCACATTGACTTGTCGTTGCCGTGTTCTCCTTTTCTTCTACAATTGTCTGGGAAGCCGGCCCTAAACTAGGCCAGTTCACTTCACCCCAAAAATAATAAGCTTCGCTGGGAGTACTCTAGCAATGGAAATGGCTCGAGCGCATAGCTTACTGACAGGCTCCTGCAGTGACAAAACAACTTGTCCGCTTGTCAAGAACATGTCTGGATGGGATAAATTGTGAGAGAGTGCTGGTCACGAATGAAGCGACGCCAGAAAATAGGATGATTGACCAAACAGCGACATGTCGAATCGGCCTCAGGCTCGGGACAATGCCTCGGACTTAGCATAGGATTAAGGTGTCTTTGGGATATAACTGCCCCGTGATGATGATGATGATGATGACGATGATGACGGATGCAGCATTCGGAGAACACCATGAACTTTTGAAATATATAGAGCTATCTGGGGATTATGATATACGTACACTGGCAGTACATGCAGTACGCGCTCCCATTAGCGCCCTCCTAGGTTGTCATGAGATCGCTGTAGTACGTATACGTGACGACAGTAAATCTAATTTTCATTTCGAAAAGCCTGTTCAGCCCTAAAGGTTAACTTACTAGTAAAGCATCGGGTACTACATGTGGATCCATGGATTCCTTGCATACCGGTACTAGAGGTGTATCATCAAATAGCTGAGCAGTCATAAAAACTAAGGTCCCTCGACATTTCGTCCTTCCCGGGCCTAGCTCAGCTCAAAGGACGAGATACAGGCCGAGCGGCTAGAACAAGCCCAAGGTCTGTCCCACCATAACCCACACCTTTCCTCCGCAGCCCAATCAGCTCCTTGAATAACGATATCTTGCTTTCATCGAATGGGGAACTCTCTCCAGTGCGATACTCCGGAAGCACGAACCCATCAACTTCTATTTGCTCTGCACCAGGATGTGCCATGTGCAGCGCAAGCAGAACGCATACCTTCTCATATTCTTCTCTACTATCGAAGTATAGCTGCCCCGCGAATAGATTCAATTCTGTCCGAATGTACGCAGGGGAGGACCATGCTCGTGCCAGAGATCCTGAGATGGCATAGAACGCTAGGTCTGAAAAGGATCGCATCGAAGCGCTGACTCTGGACGCATATATATGCAACCGAACTTGCTTGCTCTTGCGAATGATAGGAAGCAACCCGTTCGCTTCGTAAGGGCTGATCACGACAATGACAGAATTTCTT
Organism: Lactifluus rugatus; assembly: GCA_003315895.1. Classification (NCBI taxonomy): domain Eukaryota; kingdom Fungi; phylum Basidiomycota; class Agaricomycetes; order Russulales; family Russulaceae; genus Lactifluus; species Lactifluus rugatus. The sequence continues at coordinate 351 of QFDW01002105.1, read as the reverse complement.
CCCGTTCCGCTTGATAAGATCCAGTTGACAGGTCGAAGATAGTCTGTCAGGCGTGTAGGGCTTGAGTTCGCAACGGTGAGCGCGAAGTCCTTTGTCGCAAGTGGAGATGGTGACCATTCCGCCATCGAATTCAGAGCTCCATCGATACCAATAGGGGAAAAGAGTGGGAGTATGTAGTTCGAAGTCCTGGGAAGATTTCCTGTTCTAACGAAGTTGCGGATATCGTCGTTGACGATATGTTGTGCTGCCTTAATCTTCGGAGGGCGCTCCACTTGACGCTCCCTCTCGACCTCATGGCTGACCTCCCTTTCTTGCTCCTCTGCCATCCTAACATCCACCAAATTCGCCACT
>QFDW01002097.1:0-11377 GCA_003315895.1 Lactifluus rugatus | reverse complement strand
GGGGAACAAGGCCGCCCCTGCTACTTTCATGAGGCCCCATGGTGTATCTAACAGGGACTGGAGAGTATATGAGGTGGTCAATAACGTTACCAATGAGTTTACCGCCAAGTTTAAGGCGATGTGGGCATGAGCGGATTGGTATAATATCTTGGACGGGTGCACCGGTGGATCTCGTTGGCATAGATAGATAACTTACGAGAAAAGGCATGCAGTATGATTGTCCGTCTCGAGCATCTCTACGATCATGATAGGACCCAAAAATGTACAGTTTCATTTGGCATTCTCAGGGTGCGCTTTCAGCCAGCGGCGTACGACTCTCGGCATGGGGCACGCAGTTGATTCACCGTGGTCCTCAGTTGCGTCGTAAAGAAGTTGGCAGCACTTGTACAGGCTACGCATGTTCTCCGTACACTTTTCTGGGGAGTACGTATTCCTGGCTAAACATCCCTGAAGACCGCAGGCTGTAAAAAAAAAAGAAGGAAGAATTAGTCATTCGCCTTTCAGGCGCTGTGGACAGTTTGCCAATCAGACGAGAAATCTAGCCTTCGGCTTGGCAGGGTGGGTCTGGGTCCTGGGAGTAAGATGAACAAATAGCGCCTTGCCACGACTATGGGAGAAGGTAGATTCACTAACCTTCACCGGCATGGGTGGTGAGTGTAAGGGTGTGTTTAGGTTCCGCCTCACTGTTAAGCCAAAAACGGACAAGTGACGTCATAGCTACTTTAGAGAGGATGTTTCGTGCATGTCTATGCGTTACATGATTTGATCATAAGAGATCGGTTCTTTTCTTAAGGTCTATGTCAACTCAACGCCTCGTCTCGCCAGTCAACCGCTGCATCGCCCTGCTAACATTCTCGTAGAACGCGTCGGCTCCGATGAGCTTCACTATTCCTCCGCGCTCGAACATGAGGCGTGGTTCAGTGCGTAAGTGCGTTATGAACACACAAACACCACGGCTCTGTAAGGCCAGAGCCAGTCAGACTGATACACAAGGTAAAACCCAAGTATGCAAACTTACTCTGTAGGACTCGAAGAGCTCGTAGAATATCTGCACAGCCGAGGCATCGCATGTCTCGACATCCGCCATGTGGAAGATGAGCACGCTCGCCTGCTCGCGGCGCGGCACATCTGAGGGATGGCTTCTATGTATACCATAAAGCTCGAGACGACGAAGTCGTTCTGAACGCCATCATCATCATGCTTCTAGAATTATTTGAGCAACTAGATTTACCTTTGAGCTGTGCGGTGTTGGCTGGAGAGATCCCAGTTCAGGGTTAGGGCTACAAATACGCAAGCAAATCCTAGACGTACCGAAATCCAAATTTTCACGAATCCGGACAATGAGCACGCCAGGGGTGTCTTCCTCTGCACCTGGACTCTCGTCGATTGGTTCCCATCTGTCGGTTCCTGGTATGTGGCCCTAACATGCCAACTCTCGATCAAACCAAACTTCGTATGTTATAGAAGAAACCGCACCAAGATTGTCATGCGCGTCCTGGACGAACGGCGGACGACAAGAAGAAGGGAGATGATAAGGCTGACGGTCACACCAACTTGGACACTCCAAATAATCGTAAGGATGAACGTGAGACCCATGAGCGTCATATCGATCCATGATCGCATCCTGTGGTTGCAGGGTTAGCATGCTCATACATTCATTGGGTACAGAATCTTACTTCCAGTAGAAAATTACGTCCTCGGGCGTCTCGGCGAACAGGGCGTATACCACTAAGCAAACACTAGTACATTATGAGTCCACGCCTTACTCAAGTAAAGTCAGAGGCACTTACATAGACCCGAGCACGCATTTAGGCAGATAATAAAGCCAAGGTAGTAGGAAGAAAGTTGCCACCAGGATAATCACGGCGCAGATGATCGAAGCCATCTGAGTGCGGGCACCGGCTTCGCCATTTATGCGTGAACGGGTAATTGAACCGTAAGCTGGTAGCGTACCCGGCAGAAAGGCACCTGTGAGATTCGCAGCCCCAAGGGCAACGAGCTCCCTATTTGGACTGATAGAGTAGGAATAACGAGCGGCATTTTGTTTTGCGGCAACGATACTGTCGAGAAATCCAATGATCGAGATGAGCCTGTGCGTAGTTGCATATGAGCGAATAAGAATGACGAGAGGGGAGCGAAAACTTACACCGCAGTGGAGGTGGTTTGCCTTAGGTATGGAAGGTGGCGGTGGGAAAGAGGAAACTCGATGAACCGGCCACCTGTATGAATTGGTACATCGCCGAGAATGGCAATGCCGTCATCATCCCATCGGAACTCTTCCGAGAGAACTGCAGACAATCAGCCACAGAGCGAGCGAAACCAGGACACAAATCGTACTTGTGGAGACGATAACGACGATCAGCACTTCCGGGACACGTGTGACCCACTTGAATCGGCGTAAGGACGCCTTGAGCATCCGCAATGTGACAAGAGAGAGTAGGGCACAGGCGCTGACGAAGGAAGTAGGGCGATGTGCTTTTGTAAACCCATATTCAACTAAGAAGAAAATTTTCTCTAGTGTTGTCTCGGGTTTCAATTTGTGCTCGAGCGCCGTGAGGCCAAGCATGGGTATGAGCTGTTCACTAAGGGACTAGTGAGTCGGGTAAGCTGCATGGCATATCGCATGCACTGACATGAGTATAATACATGCGATAGCTGTGACGAAACCTCGAAGGAGAGCGCGAGAAAGGACGACGTCAATGAAGCCCAGTCGAAAGAATCCCAAGATGAAGGAAATCAACCCGACCTAGGACTACATGAGCGGGTAACATTTCGATCACTGAGAGCATAGCTATACCTGTACAGTTATTGCCGTGGCAACTGCCAAACTAACAGCTCCGGGGTCTTTCGGAGGGGTGTGTGGATCTGATCGTAACACAGACGTGACTATCTGGCCGACAAGCAGGCTGAGGGCAGCCTCCGGTGCAACATTCAACTGTCTCGAGGAACCGAGGAGTGCATACGCAATCGGAGGTATCGATGCAGAAAACTGTGATAAAAGTCAACTGACTTTAACTTGAGGCTTAACCCACGCGGGACAACTCCGCGTGTCACAGTGTCACGGTATTTGGGGCATTGGGGGAGAGCGAACCATTAACTCACCAGACCAGTCACGGGACTCATTTTTGCCAGCGAGGTCGCATAGCTGACGGATTGTGGAATCAGCATGGCGGCGATGGTGAGTGCTGCTGTTAGGTCTCCGCCAAATCTGTTGGCATCCCACACGGCAACAACAATTAGGCACAGAAGCGAGGACGACTAAGAATCCCGTACAGAGACAGAGTATAATTGGGAACCCAATGCAAGGAGGGTACGTAGTACTGCGCTTTAGCCCAGGTTGTGGACGACTGTGCTGGGGGCTTCGCAATGTCGGCCTCGAGGTCAAGGCTCTGGTCACCTAGAAAAAGGAGACGGTGCGAGACAGTCGCAATTTTATATGGGGATAGGACCTACCTGCACTACGGTGTGCAGCACGCTCGATGTCACGAGTGCGGAGCAGCGGAGCATTTTCATCCTCCTCATGAAAAGGTGTGCCCGGTTGGGAACTACGGAGAGAGGTTGCAGACATGTTACGGGCTAGGAGGGGCGGGGGATGAAGGCTCTCTCCGGAAGCCATGGCGAGGACGTTGATGGATGGTGAATAAGGGGAAAAGCAAGTAGGTGGAGTTGCGATGTGACTAGGTCAAATGGCAATGAACGACACTTGTAGTTGCACGCGGATATTGGATATGGACAAGAGTCTAGAACTCGTTATCGTAATGATTGACTTTCCGATTTCAGAGGATCTGGTATCGTCATGTAATAAGGTCCGAGTTGTTCAAGCTACCGTACAAGATTCGATGATGAATGTGATAAATGAAAGTGCGCCCGAATCGCCACTCGAAGGCGGTAGATGAGATGCAAAGTTCGACTCCACCTTATTTCCGACCTTCATCATGTCCATCCCCCATGGCATTAAAACTTTAGGTATTATTGGCGCTGGTCAGATGGGTGCGTTCTTTGGCTACTTGTTCAGATCCTCTATCAGTAATACCCTCTTTTGGTAACGCAGGCTTGGGTATTGCCTATGTTGCCGCATTGAGGGCGAAAGTACCCGTGAAACTATACGACCGTTCTTCTGAACAAATTTCAAAGGGTTTGAAATTGATGGATAAGTTACTGGCCAAGGATGTTGCAAAGGGAAAGATCCAAGAAGGAGACGCACGTCAAGCACGAGAACGCGTGTCTATTGTCGATCAGGTCGTGGGAGTCCGTGCGCTGCGAGAAGTCGACATGGTCATCGAGGTGCGCGGCAGACAGACCGTTTTGTGCCTCCCAGCTTGCTGTTGAGCATACATTCAAGGCTGTCTCGGAGAACTTCGAGCTCAAGCAACGCATATTCTCAGAATTAGCAGCCGAGACGAGGCCCGACACCATCCTGGCCACGAACACATCTTCTATCTCTATCACCAAAGTTGCTGCCTCTGCTGTACCGCAGGGCGAGTCTGCTGCATCGGCTCTGGGCAAGAGCAGTGCGGGGCGTGTCGTTGGTAAGCTCTAGCTAGGCGTGTTGAATTGGCTTCACTTTACAATTACAATGATTGGTCAGGGCTTCATTTTTTCAATCCTGTCCCTGTGATGGTGCGCTATTGCCATCCATGAGACTAACAAGAGATTTAAAATCAGCAGAAACTGGTTGAACTGATTTCAGCATTGCAAACATCGGACGACGCATTATCACGAGCACGGGCGTTCGCAGTTGCATGTGATAAGGAAGTGACGGTGTCCAAAGACGTTCCCGGTTTCGTGTCCAACGCATTGCTCATGCCATTCATCAACGAGGTTATTCTCTTGCCTTTTTTTGTTGCCCTTGTTTATTTCTCTCCTTTAGGCAGTCATGTGTCTTGAAAAGGTAGCTTGTTGCACTCGGTCAGGCCAACATTAATCTTACTCTGTTCAAGGGTGTCGCGAGTCGGGACGACATCGATAAGACTCTCCGTTTAGGAATGAATCATCCTATGGGCCCTTTGCAGCTCGGTAAGTCATCATCTTTCCCTCTCTCTGACCTTGTTCTGATTCCTTTCTTATGCAGCTGACTTGTAAGACTGAACTTTCCTACTTCTCTTTTCATCACTGACTTTCGCCAACTTTCAGCATTGGCCTCGATACTTGTCTTGCAATCCAGCAAACACTCTACTCTGGCACTGGGGATCCAAAGCACCGTCCAAGCGTCCTTCTGGAGCGCATGGTTGATGCAGGGTGGCTTGGACGCAAAAATGGCAAAGGTTTCTACGATTACGATGACTAACCTCCGCATGTCTTGGTCGAACTCTGTGCGCCGTCATGCATCATGTCCAACCACCCCTCTCGTTCTTCGAGAAGCCTCGGGTCTGCCTGATTATAGATGTGCTCGAACTCAACCTTGATGCATCACACGGCCTGCCGCTTTAACTTCCCACCGCCTGAAATGATCGACTGCGAGTTGGGTCCGATCCGAGTGCCGTGCAATTAAGTGTGGATTTACAAATACGTTTCGATCTCTCCCACTGTACCCAGTGCTCCTTGATCCCCTAGACCAAGCATCTACCCCCAGCTGCCTATTAAAGGTGACGGCAGGTGAATACACCGCGAGCCGCCGACGAGATCTTGCGCCTGAGGGCGCGAAAGCCGGTGGGCTTCTCCAGAGCGGCGTGCCGAATGATGATCGGCTCCTTTTCTGAGGACTCTGGCTCATCCACAGACAAGCTCGAGCGCGGCCCACCGATGACCACGCCTGTGGCGGATGGCAGCGGCAATCCCTTCTCGTCAAAGATGGCCGCATAACGTCGCGTTTTGCCTCGCCGTTCCGTAATGCGGGCACGACTTCCTTGGATAATCTGAAGTCGGGTTTCCGAGGGGGATGCTGGGTGAGCGCGCCAACTCGAGGAAGAGGCAGATATATATATATATCCCGTCAAAACCAACTCACCGAATTGAGAATCTCTCTGTTTCCCACTGACAGGTCTTCTATCGGCACCGGTCTTGGGTGGGGATAGTTGCGATACACGCTCTCATTCGTAGACGAGTCTTCCCCGTCTAGCTGTGGGTATGGTGCGTATGCAAGCTGCTCTGTGTGCATCTTTTGGTTTTTGGGATATGTCGTGATTATTTTGGGGGGTATTCGTCACTGTCACTTGGAGAAATGGATATCGGGGTGTGGTTGTGGGACGCGATTGATTAGAGAGGGTATAATAAAGGGTGGGTTGGGGAGGTGAAGAGTCGGGTATGATAGGGGCGTGGTATTTGGGTTTCACGATGTCCGCCTGGGTTGGACTGGGCTGGCTGATGGACTTATGACTCGCTTGACTTCTCCTTCGTTATCTCTATATAGCATTCTTAGGGATCACTCTGTGGCACAACCACACCGCCTGCGGCCGCAGCTCAAACCGAACTGTGGTCGATAAGTTAAACACGCGGTCAGGGTGCGCCACGGCGGCGCTCATTGTTACAGGGGGAACAGGCGCTTAAACCGGAGGTGCTCAGAACAACTCCCAAATCCTCACTCATGACACACACACACAATACCAACTGGACCACGCCGCCACAGTTTTGGCCCGTGTGACTCGAGACACACAAAACAGAAAAAAAAATTTGAGAGCAAATAAAAAAGTCCCGAGACTCTTTATCTCCTTTCCCCCCGGGCATGGGTGATGATAGGTATATATACACATGCTTTGTCCGTCCCAATTGATGGATGAAGGGCGCAACCCCCCTAGAGTGTAATTCGAATGGCCCAATCAGTAGTAACGCCGAGGCCCGGATCCTTGATCGTCAATACACTCGCCACACCGTCCCTATCGCGACTACCCTGTACAGCCGCCACACCCGGTCCGAACTCCCACTCCAGATCGCGGCCGCGGCCACCTCCGCCCGAGCCCTCGACAGTGACGTGTTTGGGCTTACCTGACAACCCAAGAACGATGACCCTCTCGACGCGGACGGACGCGATTCCGGTCTGGAAAGGGTTGTCCGACCGGAACTCGGCGAGGGAGTTGTTGTTGTTGTTGTTGTTGTTGTCGTTCTTCTTCTTGTGGCTGTTGTCCTCGATCGCAGAGCGCAGCGTGGCGAGAGCCAAATCCGTATTTGAAAGGCGCAACTCTGCCCCGTTCGAGATCTTGTCCATGGACAGACCACGCCACGTGAGGTGGCCCTCGTTGTAAGCGTACGTCACACCGTCGTCGAGGTAGAGCTCTCCGCGCGCAGTGAGTGAGCTGTCGAGCGCGACGCGTAGAGTGAATGGGTCGTGGTGCATGAGGGACGACGCGCGGCGCGGGCGTTCACGCGTTGGAATGATGGATCCACCACGCACGAGCAGGGGCATCTGATCCAGAGCTGCTGGAACGACCACGTGTTCGCCCTTCGCGGAGCCGTGGTACGTTTGATACGTAAAGTAATCATAGTATATCTTTTCAAAGAGTGGGGTGAGCAAAGATATATTAGTGAATAGGACCATGTGATGATATCACCTTATCCTCAGGGAGATAGACGGTTTCTTCTCTCACCCCTGGACGTGTGACAGGCTTGACGAGCAGACCAGAGCTGCCAACGTAGAACTGGTCGTCGATAGCAAAACCTGCTTCATCTTGAGGGAACATCACGTAGTGAGGACTATAAACCAGACTCCATGAACGAGGAAAGTTTTACGAGGGTGAAGACCCATACCGTAAGAGAGGAAGCCCGGTGACACTTGTCTCATAGAACGCAGTATACCAAACAGGTAGGAGCGAATAGCGTAAGCGCAGTATATTGCGCACGGTGCTCTTGTGGGGCTCGTCGAGGAGATACGGTTCCCGGCGCTTGCTATCCAGGTGCGCGTGCGCGCGGAAGAACGGTGAGAAGGCACCGACCCAATACCAGCGCACGAGCTTCTCCGGCTCGGGATTGCCAAAGAAGCCGCCAACGTCAGCTACAATTTTTGGGTCAGCGAGATCGGGTAGGGTTGAAAAGTTGAGAAATGCTGACATCCGGCAAAAGCCATGCCCGCGATGCCGTTCGCGAGGACCATCTTGATGCCGACGGCCATGTGATCCCAGGTGCCGAGGTTGTCGCCGGTCCACATAGCTCCGTAACGTTGAGAACCAGCGAAGAAGGAACGTGTAAGCACGAACGGTCGCTTGGCCGTCTTGCCCCGAGCGATGAGGCCCTCAGAGGTGATCTTTGGAAGGAACATCCCGTTGATATTATGGATGTCGCGGTGCTCCCAGTTACCATAGTGAATCAGGTCCTTGGGCATAGTAATCTCAGGGCCATTAAAGACGGAAGGCTGGATGGAGTGAGACAGTCACCATCACGACATGATCAAGGACAATGAGTATGGAGCACACCTCGTTCATGTCGTTCCAAATGTGAATATCCTCGGTACTCTCGGTCCATGACCAGCTAGATCCTTTCTTCGTGTTGAAAAGTGACTTCCAAAAGTCCCAACTAGCGGGGTTAAAGAAGTCAACCCAAGAGCTACTACCCGGCCAGCACCACCCCTCATAGTCGTCCTGTCCATTCTTCTGTTTCACAAGAATGCCAAGCTCTTTCGCTTTCTTATAGACGGGGTAATCATCCGTACGCTTCAAATGTGGGTCCACGATAACGACCATCTGAGGGGATGTTAGAAAGTTCACGTTGGCCAATAAACGTGATGGCTGACCTTACGACCCAGGGTAGCAACATCCTTGGTCATCTCCACCGGGTCCGGGAAGGTTTTCTGGTTCCAAATCATGTATTGGTGATCTTTCGAATACTCAATGTCTAGCCAAAGGACATCGAAAGGCATGTCTTCCTCGTCGAAGCGGGTCTGCACACCACGGACGTCATCAGAGCTAATATAATTCCAGCGGCATTGGTGGTAACCCAGGGCCCAGTGGGCCGGTAGCGGCGCCGCACCAGTGAGATCACTGTACTGGTGGAATACTTCTGCGGGAGAAGGGCCAGGCAGAATAAAGAGATCAAGAATGCCCGATTCAGAGATCCAATGTGTACCGGTCGATTGCGCTGTTGGGTGTCCCATATCAATCCAGGTCTCCGAGCCGACGGCATTGAAGATAGCAACTGTTGAGTCTGCGGAGTGTGCATGCATTACTGGGATCGAGCCATAAAGGGAGGTCGTCTCAGAGGCGAGATACTCGAAGACGTCGGCGTTATAGAAACGATAGGGGTCGCTAAAGAAGGGATTTTCGCCGGTAGTGGTCGGGAGATCGAGAGCAGTAGCATGCTGAGGGATACCATATACATGGCCGTGGCGGGGGAAATCAATATCGAGTGACAAGGACTCGGGACCTGATGGCTACCATTAGAGAAGCAGAAATTGACAGGTACCAAGGCATACCTTTAGGTTTGCTATCCGTCCAAGAGCCGAAGGATTCTTCCCAATAAGCATCCTCAGAATCACCTTCAAACCAATTATTTTTCGGGTTGACCTCGAATACTTCCTGCGAATCAAAGCCCTCTTCTGAAGTCTCTACCTCAGGGCTCTCGACGGTTTTGTTTCTGAAATGTTCCATATGCAGCAACCCACGCCCATTGACGACTACCTGTTCTTTTCCATCCTTGTTGAGAACGATGCGCAGAGGCTTGAACTCCACCACCACTTCATGCTCTCGCTTCTGTCCGAAGACGGCACGCGCCGCGGATGCGCCTACATTCCATTGGGTGTGGGTGCTAATGGAAGGCTCTGTAGCCAACGCCCACTTGGCAGCCTCGTCATAGCGTTTCCTTAGGCCGTCGACTTCGTCCATGCGCACGCGGACAACGCCATCGTCGTGTACGCGTACTTGGAGGCTGAATTTGATTTCCGGGTAAATCTCGGACTTGACGGCAGAGGTAAGAACTGCCATATCCGACGCGAGGGATAGAGAGCTCGAATCTACTGAGTAGGGAGAATGCCAGTTAGCAGCATTTTCCTTCGCGCGCTGGGCAAGAGCGCGTCCACGACGACAAAAACCGGATTGAGAGCAGGTCTTGAAGTCACTGGCCTTAAAGGCCAGGACAGAAGGTGACGGTGCAAGTAAGAGAAGGGTGACTGAGAGTGCCGAGACGAGCACCTTCATTGTCGCCCTTGTGTCCTGGGTTTTAGTTACTGCTCGGTAGTAAATCAGGTTCGACGTGTCCTTCTCAAAGACGGCTACACCGGCCCGTCTGCGTGGGCGTATTCTCGTCCGTACACTAGTTCTAAGTTACTTTTACTTGTCAAGTTCTCCGTCTAATTCCACACAACGACCATGTGGACGTCGCACAAGTCTTCTCTAATGTGATGTATGATATAAGGACAAAAATATTGAAGGAACGCGATTCAAGTCAACTCGGAACTGTATAAAGCTATGGCGCTTAAGCGCGTCAAGGTCCGCGCCAGGATGCAAATACAAGAACAGCTGTGGATCTACATCAAGCAATTGGAAATGAACCCTTGCAGCAGCTGAGCGACTCCATGTGAGCCGATGGCCGAAGTAGATGACCCTCCTGCAGGTGTGGCCGACATGTCGTCGGAGGTAGACCTCTGAGATGCGGCGCCGGCGCTATTGACTTGGAACATAGTGTGTAGTATAAGCGGAGCAATCTCTTTTTTCTGAATGAACCTTTAGGGGTGCAGCATCGCTTCAACATGTGACGAACACAATCTGGTTCAATCTAAACAAACGCAAGGGCACCACGAAGTGACGGGAGCAAAATTCACTGAGGTTGGTAGGTATGTCATAGTTGAAGGAACAGACGTTGCCGGTGAATTTGTACGCCAATATCACTCAGATCTTGGATCTGCGACCCTTTTCTGTGAGAGGTCAATGTTAGCTTGGGAAACACGACAGGCACACAAGGGTGTAAGAAAATATCAGAGAGAAGATATCGCGCCCACAAGTTAGGGAGCGACGTCATACATGGACGTAGGCGTCCCAGGACACCAACCCCACGTCAGAACAGTACGTTGTATACTCATCACTAATCGTGTCGTCCAAACATATGAACGGAAGAACGTGCTCACCTTTGTTTGATGATCACATGCGGTAAAAGTCTTTTTAATGGCGAATTAATATTGGACCTGGATGGGCTTAGGCGATATCTTACTGTACTCGAGGCATTTGCATGAGAGCGAGCAGGAGATGAAAACGCTGAATAGTGTGAAGTGAGTTCCAACTGACTGCAGCACCCTCGAACGCCAAATTAAACTTGGAGAGACAAACGGGACAGACGGGGCAACAACAAAAAAAAAACTCACAGCTATTCACGAAAAGAGTCCCCGAGGCTGCACCCACGCGACGGCCCTAACTGGCGACCCATCGCATCCAGAGACCTTCAAAGGCAGCACGCTGACGATAACTTCTTCACCGGGCCCCGCGGCGTCCTGCGCGGCCACGAGCGCGTCCAAGTTGGTCAG
>QFDW01002084.1:11672-23644 GCA_003315895.1 Lactifluus rugatus | reverse complement strand
AAATAACTCGGCATTCATTGACATTGCGATGATGTTGTGGGCAAGTAAGATAGAACGCAAGAAAGAAGCTTCGGGCCGGTTGCTTCCATTAGATGTCGACGGGTTCGTCGAACAAGGACTTCTATTGTAAGTGCTGTAACGACTCGTCGGTAAGCGGGATGCTAACATGGGTGACTCTTTACAGATATCCAGCTCCTTTCGAATGCGAGATTATCTCTCGTTTCCCGGAGGCTCCTGCTCTCCTGGCACGAGAACGGGAGCTGCGCGGGCTGTGACAATAGATGCGAATCATTTTGTGCCGGTATATTAAGGAATTACAATGGAAAGGTGAACGTGTCTTGCTGTATGAATGAACTGAACAAGGCTGAAGTGCATGTTGATCATCACTCGGATCATCATTACGTCAGCGAACTTTGTACGAGATTCATTAATAACACATCACTTTGTAGTCCCTTGTGGTCGTAATGCGTATAGTAGACTGCTTAAACAAACCAACGAACCTTACGGACACGAGAACTACGGGCAGGGATGACATTTGGAAGTGAGTACTTTGGTAGCTATTGGGCACTACGCCTACCTGAAACGTAGTGGTACAAGGGAGAATAAAACGAGACAAGAGCACAGGACCGAGAAGTCTGGAATTGTGTAAAAAAAACCAAGCAAACGCGTGCATCCTTAATAAGTAGGCAAAACCGGGAGGTGCGTTGCGCCTCGAAAGAAAGGAAAAATACACGTGACGAACTGAAGTGTGATACAACACGAGGCACAGCAAAGACGGAAATAATACAGAAGAATTCATCACGAAGAAGGAACAAAAGGAAACCGAGACACGCGAGACAAGTAGTAGGGTAATGGAGCTTTGAGGGAAAGTAAACGTGGTACGATGAAGTGCAGCACCGTACCGTGACTGAGCCCGAGGCGTAAGAGGTGGTCGTGGCAGAGACGGCGTTGCAGAGTACAAGGCAGGGTAGAGGGCACGACTTTGTAGCGCACTTGTGGCCTAGGATCGTTGGAAGAGCACCGAAGATAACAGAAAGAGTGCACATAGTTAAAGGAGAAAAGGGAAAGCGCGGACTCGGAGGGAAGCAAAGGCGGGGTGGTTCCAAGGACAAAGGTCTTGCGGACCTTACAGCATCTGATATCACAACCCACGCAGCTCCCGTTCTCGGGCCAGGAGAGCAGGAGCCTCCGGGAAACGAGTGATAATTTCGCATTCGAAAGGAACTGGATATCTGTAAAGAGTCACCCATGTTAGCATCCCCCTTATCAACATGTTGTTGCAAAGCTTACATTAGAATTCCTTGTTCGACAAACCCGTCGACATCTAATGGAAGCAACTGGCCCGAAGCATCTTTCTTGCGTTCTATCTTACTTGCCCACAACATTATCGCAATGTCGATGAACGCCGAGTTATTTGCTACGTGACGACCAAGGCATATCCTCCGGCCAAAACCATACGCAAAATGGCCTTCATCTTTGGTGTCAGACGGCCCAGGAGCAACATCACCGTTGGCATCTAGATATCGCGCCGGATTAAACTGTGCTGCATCATCGCCATAGATCTCGGGGTCGTGGTTCATGTGCCAAACATTCGGGATACAAACGGTGCCCTTTGGGATGAACATGCCTTCGTACCAATCATCCTCGGTGGACCGATGGGGCACTGCCAGGGGACTGATTGAGCTCCAGCGCAGGATCTCTTTAACCATTGCACGAATGTAGGGCAGGTGTGGATAGTCTGCAAATGTCGGCAGACGACTACGGCCCACAACCTCGTCGAGTTCTGCTTGTGCCCGAGCCTGCGTCTCCGGGAACACAACCATTGCGAGAGTCCACCAAGACATCAATGTCGAGGCAGATTCGGCACCAGCGAGACTGGGAAATAGGGTATAGGAATCGATCATTTGCCACCTACGACCATATGGTAGATGTAACACCTACTATATAGTACCGGCAAGCCACGAGTGTTCTTTCGATGATAGCTTGTTTCTCTCGGCATTACGAATCAATTTCGCGCTAAGACTTTCATCGTCATTTCCCTTTGCCTGTTGGAAAAAACTTGTATGTATGATAATGCAGAGTCCAAAAGAGGGGCACACTCATACAACGTTAATCTTCGCTGGCTCGATAAGTTTTTCGAACATCTCTGAGTCCTTCTTGTGCCAATTCTCAGCGTGTCGCTTCCAGTTCGCCAGCCTTGTTGACATCAGTCTGACATCGAGGCCATTGCAATACATGGACGATACTTACCTGCTAGGAATATATTGCATCCAGTGGAAAGCCTCGACTAAATGAGCTCCTGGATACGCCGCGCGGGTAAGACGGTGACTGAAATCGTTGATTGAGTCAACGATACGGTTTTTCCCCGATGCGATCGTAGGGTGGCCATAGACGACAGATAGAACCATGGATGCAGAGGATCGACGAAGATTCGGTTCCCATTGAGAAGGTTTAGCAAGCGAGTCAGAGGCAAGAAGGACAGCTTCTGTTATTTGTGTCCCATGAAATTGTTTAACGGATTCCTTGGAAAACCACTCGTTTGAAGCCCTGCGCATCCGACGCCAACTTATTTTTTTTAATCTCAGTATTTGATTATTTGTGTGTATTCAGAAATTAAGAGGCACTTACACATCACCATAGCGGGAGAATGGGAAGAGAAGACCACCACACATGATCTCGGATGCGACAATAAGAGGAGGCCTATCTGAGTATATTGCTGCGCGTCGATCTAGCAGATCGGTAGCGACTTTGTGAGAGTTGAGGATGACCATTGGCTGGCCGGCTACATTGAGATAGATGAGATCACCTGATGAGGTAAGCCTCAGAAATGTCTAGAGACTATTGGTACAAGGGACTGACCATATTGCTTTCGCCATTCGGTATATTTGAGCCATTGTGCAGCTCTCAAGTCGAAAAGATTTCCTATGATTGGATAGCCACGTGGCCCCGGAGGAAGTTTGCGATATGGGCTCGTGATGTAGCGAGCTATGCAAAATAGGATAAGACCGAGAATGGCGCCAATGGAGAGTATTGTGTTATCTTGCATTGCCTGGAATAGCTGAGAAATTGAGGACTGAGAAGCCTCGTGCAAGACAGAGAAAGAGGACATGGTTGGCGGTATAACTGAGACACCTGTGGTACAGGCCGTGTTAACAGGTTCATAGGCAGCGAAAGGGGACATATATATAGGTTCCTCAGATTGCTTGGGGACGAACACATCGGAGAAAGTTCCCAGTAGATAATGTTATCATGTCAATCAGAGTGTATGTAGGGTGTCCAACTTGTATTGGGCGTCCGGGAAGTAATCTCCGAGTCTGTGTTACTCGAGAGAAGGGCCGCTCAGGCAAGGCACGCTGGTGGAGGCAACCATGTAGGGTTGTAGGGATCTAGCGCCCAAATGTTAATGTTAATCGCCCATGAACTTGAAGGCCCTGCAAAGGCTTGCGGTGTAAGTTGGAACCAAGTCTTAGTAGCGGCAACTGTCAGTGAAGCGGCAATCAACTGAATTACGTACCGTGTCCTACAGTTGACACTACACTGGCAGTGCCCTGGCACGTCTCCACCCATCTCTCACCCATCTCTTCCCACTCTACATGCAGGCGTGTGTTTCCCCTCTCTTCAGAGTACCTGTTGAGATCCTGGAACGCATCGGTCTCGAGGTCGTCCTCTTATCCCCTCTTGGTCCTCCCGTCGACCTCATCGCTCTCCTTTGTACCTGCAAGCATGTCCTCTACGTCCTTTCCTTCAACAATTCAAAGGACCTCTACGCAAAAATTTTTCGCGGCATGTTTGACGTAGATGCACCCCGCCGCAGGTTCGGCCCCCGCGCCGTCCACTCACGTTCCCTTGCCTCGCAACTCAAAATATATTGTGTCACCCTCCAGCGCATTCGTCGCGGCGATATCTTTGCACCAGATGTGGAAGACCTTTTGCGCACCGCCTTCATTCTTTTGACGGAGAACGACGGAAAGAACCGGGCGCAGCTCGAGTGGGCGAACACATATAGCTTCGTCAACAACTTTGTCTGCCGTCGTTTATGGCAAGACCCCATCGCTGGCTGGCCAAGGGATACGCCCCTGTATTCGCTAGCGTTATGGGTTATGTGGTGCATGACAGACAGAGGTGTGCCTCCCTCTATTCTATGCACACGATCCGTGTCTTCTCTTGCTGATATTTCTTCAGACATTCTTACGCATGAAACCTCGGATGACCGAAATGATCTCATTACACGCGTTCTTCCTTATGTCATTATGGCCTTCAAGGTTTTTCTTGTTTCTTTTCTGCCAAACCGCGGTTCTCATACCGTCCTTTAGTATCTTTCGTATTTTGCTCCAGATCATCACCTCGTTCTCCCATTGCCGAATGAATGGGAACGCAGTGATCTGGTCTCATTACAAACTGTTCACGGTGAATACCCCCCCTTCCCTCCACGTGGGGATACCATACCAGAGATAATCCATTTTGGCCGTGCAATTCGCTTCCGCCCACCGCCTATCACGGTCGCCGCCAAACTCATCTTCTTTTCCCGTCGCGAGATGACCCCTCTCGTCATTCCTTCGGACCTTCCGGTAGACCGGCCAGCCGCTCTCGCCCAAGGCAGAAACTGGGGTCAGACCCAGGCTGACATCATCGAGGTCAACTCGCACTTGGCCGCACAATTCGTGCCTCCCTCTCATTGGGACTGGAAATCAACGCTCACGCCAGAGCAAAGGGTGATTGAAAAGGATGGCACATGGAGACGTGACCTCCTCGCGCCAAGCGCTGCATGGGATAACGATTGGAAGCGCTCCACAGCGTGCTGGGACCCCTGGGCAAATGTTGAGTTGAAGGGTGCTGTGTACACATTTGGGTTGATGGATGGTCTTTGGCAGGGTCGATTACTGGTGTGTTTTGTATCTCTTCCCCTCTCCCTTTCTCCTCCAACCCCTCGACCCAGATCCCAGACCAACCAGGATACTTGGCACTTGTGGATAACCCTAACTACCCTGAACACTTTGGTGACATGTCGCCATACGTATCTACCTGGCCCTTCTTCATGCGGATAAAGGAGCACCATTGTATCAGCCCGCAAGAACCTGTGCCTGCTGGGGGCTCGGAAGATGACCTGGTTGATGATGGCATTCGTAATGCATGGTTCCCTGCCGTAGAGCTCGCCACGCATGGAGTATGTCCCCTAGCTTGACCAGATAATTTGCCATGATCTGAGACTTCTTTTTTGTACCTTCAGGGTCGCGCAATTCTCACTTATTGCAATGGAGGTGAGATACAAAGAACAAACCATGAAACCTATGAGGAGGGCCGCCCCAACTCCCACAATGAGAATACATGTCTGACTTGCCAAGCTCGTCGCGCCTCCGAAGCACCAATACGCACCCCAGAAGACAATCACTTTGTGTGCCACTCTGACTACGAGGGTGACTTTGTAGAGGCTGGTCTCGGACGGTCCTGCGAAGGCATTCAGGACGTAATTTTTACTGGAGAGGTACGTCATCTTTTCCTGGCGTTTCCTACCATCGTCAATATCGGTTGTGCGCAGACGGATCCCAATCATGGCATGGCTTGGGGACGGTATACGTTCCTCGGCCGCATCCGTCCGTGGGATGGCCTAATCGCATTCGTGCGTCTCCCGGTACGTGTCCTGTTCCTTTATGATCGCACCTCGAGCTCACAATAACTACCTTTGCATTCCAACTTGACTGCAGGCTGACGTGAGCCAGCGGGGACGATCCAGGTGGGTCTTCCGAGGCTACCTCCACTATGGCAAAGTCCTTGTCGGCAGCTGGCGTGGAATGACGGTGGACATTGAGTCCGTCCCTTGGGAAGGTGCTTTTGTCGCTTCAAAGCGTCCCTAGGCGATTGTTGTTCGCTTCCATGATTATCACCGATGCTTCCCTTTACTCCCTGGCCCTTGTTTGCAGCTATTGTGTTTCTTGCCCTTTTTTCCCCTTTAGTGTACCTTGCGTTTCTGCCATCATTGTGTATACATCCGTACTTTGCTGACATCGATCTACGTTTTGGACATGTTTTCCATTATCCTATGATGTACTGACTACTCACTCACACTTCTTGTCCCGTTTTTGCATACCACTATTCTTGGTCATTTCATTTTACACGCCCTACAATATCCCCACATTGCCCACGCACTCCCCTCGTATGTATCCCCTAGATCTTCTCCTGGCAGACGGGAGCCAAAAATACATGTAGATAGAGGCACATAATTTAGCGCGATATACGACATCCCAAGGTAGACCTGCAGGGGTGTCACAAGTTACAGTACGGTTTCTTTGGCAAACGCCACAGAGACTGGCAACCATTTCCGGGCCTCGCTTCTCTTCTGGTGGCCTGTTAAACCCTCGTAGTGGAATACTACGCTCTGCACCATCGATGATTCTATTGTGTCGTCTATGACGACCTAACGCAACGATGTCTGAGCAAGATCAGATCGTCAAACTTGTTCACGATTTCGGGGACCGTCTCACTTGTGCTGCTCATCCAGGTGCTTATTCCCATCTAGAAAGACCTCAAAGGTTGCATCCCGGACTCGTGGCACGTGAAGCGCGACCCCAAGACCTATGGCAGGGATGTGGCACAACTTAATAACCAATAGCCGGGCGGCGTGGTATTTTGATGCCAAGTGTGTGCGGCCTGTATAACACGAAGGAGGATGGTCATATTGTCCATGGTTTTTGACCGCAGGAGATGCTTCGATCACCAACTTGAAGCAGCATATAAGGAGTCATACTAGTATATTTTGGGCAGCCAAGATCAAGACGTAAGAGAGATCGGGCAAGGCCAGCTACTTCCCTTGGACGTAGATAGATTCTTCGCCCATGTCTCACCCAGTCCTCCCACCTACATAAAGTATTTCTTACGGGCGCCCGATTCCTTTTGAGTGTGATATCAACGCGCGTTTCCCGAAAGCTCCGGCTCTTCTTACACAGGAACGAACGTGAACTGCATCAATTGTTAGCACGAATACTAATTCAATTGGAGGGTGTGTACCAGTAACTTACAGACGGGTGAAAAAATGACCAAGCTCTCCTTGCCATATCCACAAAGAATAAAATGATGCGGTAAGTGCATCGATTTAAAACCCACATCCCTTCACCCTACCTTGATTATCTCATGAAGTGCGGGTACTTCCCGATACTTAATTCAGTTTGAACAGGCTCTATCACCATTCTACAAATCACAGAGGGGGCAAACACTGTGTGGATGCAGCAGTGGTAGTCGCGGTGTCCATAGTTGGAGTGGTCGTGGCCGTGGACATAGTAGTCGTGCTGTGATGGCAGCAGCAAGGGTGGTTGCGATTAGATTGATCTCCTCGCATTCGTAGTGGCCCAAGTCGAGAAGCGAGGATGACACTGCTCTCAGATGACGGCTCGTTGCCACCGCCATGCTGTGTTGTACACATTTTCAGGGAGAAACGAAACAAAAATCGGATGTGGAAGGTTGGCGGAATACTGACAAGTAACAGTTAGTGCTACGGATATCTCATCATTCTCATCTCATAGACGTCCCATCATAGCCAGAGAGTCGGGGACCACGTCGAAACGACCTGAACCACGTCAACAGCGCCTAAGGCCCTAAAGCATCGAATGGAAGTGGGGTAAGGAAAGCTCGGGTATCACCAGAGTAACAAGAATAGATCTTGTTGGCCCTGCTGCGGACGGGGATGTAGAAGCTTTAGCTTAGCGATTTGCAAGTTATTGTCACCGTGACAGGCACTGTAACACCCTATCACACCACACCGGCTAGCATCTGAGTCCAAGCCCGGCTATCGGATTAGATAAATAGACAGCCGATGCCCGGCGGTCTACACGTTGATACGCACGCCGGATTTTTTTGCAAATTCACAAGCGGTTTTCGGAGCTCCAGGGTCACAAGCCTCCGTCAATCGACCAAAATCAAAAATTTCGTTAAGGGGCTTCACATCGATCGCTGGGCCGCGGGAAGTCGACGGCAAAAATTTTGCCCTGGCCCCGGAACTTACCAAACGGAATAGCGGAAGCAGCTTACGCCGAAGCCGACGTTGCAACCGCTCGTCTCGTAATATTTATGATGCCGTAGCCGACCGGTGGATACTGAATCATCTCAGTATGGCGACACCGGGCCCGAGCAGTTTCTGCGACCGACGACGCTCATGCTGTCACGGGTGGATCTCACCCATTCCCTTATGCAGTGATATCAAGGGACTCACATTGACAGCCCGTTGTTAACGTTCACCGGATCCATAAACTCACCGAGACAAGGTACGAGGAACTCGTAGACTCCCTACCGAATCTCAGTTATACGCAGACAGATGCCACGTTAATAAAGGAAGGGGGAATGTTCACGCGGTAGACCGTGGATCGAGAGTGGCCGAATGATGGATGCACTTGGGAAGAATAACTTAGGTGAGTTTGCCCTAACGCCCGACTTGGAAACCTGAGACATCGCCGCCGCTCGAGGAGTGAGCGTAAAGTTGAAAATAAGCATTAGACAGGTTTCTCTTTGCAAAAACTGAAGGGCTTCTCTCACCGAGGGGAAAAGCTGTGCATATGTCTCCAAGGCCAACCTAGTTGAGGACCCAGGAGGTTATACTGAATCGAGGGTCGGCCGCAACCTGAGTAGCAAGAGAGAAACGTTATTAAGCCTATGACGAAGACAAAACATCCCGAAGATCTGATCCATCTTTTGAATACATTGGCTTCCTTTGACGCTTGTGTCGCGTGCGCAGTCAGAACACGGCAGTGGTTCTAGACATGTGAGCATGACAACTGTATAGCTGTCGATATACGCCCAGCCTCATCACTGCAGTAACTGATGTGTGTCAGTTTTAGAGATCACCGCCTGTAACGGTAACGATGAGAGGAAGGACTTGCGCACGGTGTGATCAAGATAACTTGCGACCAAGGGCAGCCGACGCTCTGGTCTCCGAAGGACCTCATCTCCCAACTCTCTATTGTGCTAGCGAAATCATTGTTTCAGTTTCAGCCTACTGGCGCTCGCGTTAGAGTTCTATCCCCCAAACAAATGAAATCTACTGTATTACCTTTTCCTGCCTCGGACTAATTTGACACACAAGTTTAGCACAAGATTTCAGTTATCGAACCAGAGCCCCGGAAGATTGAAGAGAGTTACGTTGGCCGTGCTCGGTCACGATACCCTGCACGTCTGGATTCGTAGTGTGAGACGGAAATGAAAGCAGGTGGAACACCGTAGGTCAAAGGAAAGAGCGTAATGTCTCCCAAGACCATCGGAAAGGTATATGGTAAGTCCAATAGCATAACCATAAGCCAAAGTGTGAGTCGGGAGGCCATATTTCTTATTGCGTGAGAAGCTAAGCGTGAAGGAGCAAAAGAAACGTGGCTCCGAGTTTGCTTGACTTACAGAGAACAGTACGATTTGCGCCATTCTGTCGTTCCTGAATTGGCTTGGATCGTGCGCGGAGCCGAAAGGGCCTAGGTTAAACGCACCTATTTATGAGAGACATGTGATTTCCGGTACGTAGCTCATCAGAAACAGGTGACGTGCTGGACGGTTCGAGGGAAACAGACAAGTAAGGGGAGTTGGTGCGAAGTGTGTGAATGGAAAGGTGTAAAGCATCTCTGTAAAAGAGGGTAGAGAAAATACAACAGAGGGTGCAGCCTAAGTTACAATAGTCGACGGAGAAGGGCTGTGATCTCGTAAAGCAATGGCGACGCGGCAGAGGAACAAAAAATATCGGTCAGACAGATTTAACGGCACCTGGCGACGCAGTTACGACAAATGTCGATTGAACACGTGTGAGGCCTACGTGTCAAGAAGGGAGGTAGGGTGGGCCAAGGATACAAAACCTGCCAGTGAAGCGGTGGCTGCGGCGCCCGGCTGAAGAACCCCCGAATACAACTAAAGCATACTCAAATGAACGAAGGTTAAGAATGGGGAACTTCCGGTGACAAAGATAGGTAGAAGGTTTTCCGATGCATTGTAAGTCTCCACGCGAGTGCAGCGCGTGCAAAGGGGGCTAGAGCGCTCGCGGTGCCGAAGACAGAGGTCCGAATCGAGCAAGAAGAGACATACGTCTCAGGGACAACAAAAAAAAAAGGGATGCAACAGGGCTTGAATACATTGTGTAATACAAGGCAGACGGTGTTTTTGTGACTAAACGAGTAGGCTGTGTAGATAGGCCTAAAAGAATCAAGATCACGTGTATCCGCGGAAGACACTGCCTCGTCCCATGGCCATGGCCGGGATTAGGTTAACACTGCCTGATCCGAGCCCCTTTTTTCGAAATACATATTTGAACTCCTCGGCGATACCCCCTCAAGCCCAGCCCTGCCTGGCCCCTTGCCCCCCCCCTATATACGCTCTCCCATTTAGCTGCCCTCTTATCATCTGCCCCCTCTCCTAATATCGTCACGTCTATCCTAAACCCGCAAGTAACTTATCCAAGTCTTCAAAGCAAACTCTTCCCCCAATACTCCTGCCATGCTGACGACACAATCACCCATCGTTCTCCCTCGCATTCACTCACTCTACTCTGAACTTCCTCCAAACTCACGCAGAGCAGCAAACCTTCCTTTTTTCGCCCCTCGCGCTCTTCCCGGTTCCTCGTCACCCGCCTGTGCGCCTAATTCCGGAAGCGCACCCGGTGCCCCTCCGTCCTTTCCGCGGCGTAATTCAATCCCAAGGCGAAACGCAATTTCTTACCACCCGTCACAGCCGGCATCTGATAGCTCATTTACCAATCAGCACAGTCGGAGCTCACCCCTAGCCGCACCTGCATCTCCACGACCGCGACCGGCCCTCCTCGTAGCATCAAGTCAAACATTTGAACCGAAACCTGTGACTTACACACCACCTCTTGTCATTTCGCTCGCCCCTGCGCGAGTCCCCCGTTCGCAGAGGGAGTATCAAGCGAAGATGGTGGCCAACTTGCTGCTCAGTCGTGCAGGCCGTGCGCGTCCCATGCGCTGCGCACACCGGGGATCATTTTTGCGTGCTGGTTATCAGCCCAGCAGGCTGTCCGTATGCACCACCCTCCCGGGTGACGTTGACGAAGAAGAAGAGAAGTTTTGAGGATGAATGGGCGTAAGCATGAGAATATCTTACCAGGACAGGTACCTGCTGTACATCATAACGACTCGTCTAGGCTTCCGTAATCCCCCCTTCCCCCCGCCATCGTTTCTATTAAGTTCTTGTATTGCATATCGTCGTCACTACTCTACACGCAACTCTTGCATTAGACTACCACTCGCTTCCTGCCAAGCAAAGCCCTCACTCGATCGTTGTTCTCACTCCTTGTTGGTTTGTTGTACAAAAGAACACGTTAACTCTCGGTTTTTATTATTCCTTCAGTTGTCTCCTGCTCCAGCTCTTTTCATTTTAATGAAGCCCTTACAATGTGACGTCATTCAATTCTGAAACACTTTCCCTGTCACCTCACCTGACGAACCTAGGCCTTTTCATCGACCTTCAGAACAGGCATCACACACAGATGGCTTCACCAAGTTCTATGGACGTCACGCGGCCTCAGCATTGGGTGCACGTCCCACCGGATATGAGGAACCTGCAGCTTTGGCCTGGTACTGGTACTCTACAAGACAAAAGGAGTATAACGCCACTAACGATGGGATCACTGGCCGGATCTACACCCATTTCTTATTAAAAAAAAACTGGAATGTTCATAGCAGATTAGATCCGTCGGACGCGGCGCGACTTGCGCCTAAACGCCGCAATCATCACATGTACATATACATAACGTCATGACCCAACTGGCACCGACAACCCCCCGAACCTTGATATCCAGCTGTATGCAAGGCACGACGACTTTTACTTTTTTTCCTCTGCGTGCTGTTCATCAAGCTTGCGAACGATGGACTGTACGTAAAGGCAGCCTGTTTGTTTGACACGTACCCACAACATGAGTACGTGTACAGGCACACGTGCTGGAGTGCTACTTCTGCGATTCTCTGTCGATCGGCTCACCTCGACGACCGAGCAACCCG